>CANXYC012971933.1:0-77453 GCA_948193065.1 Aleurites moluccanus | reverse complement strand
TTAATATATGCTGAATTTTTAATGTTTTATTAAAAAATATTACTGAATATTTTTGATATATTAAAATATTTTATATTTTAATTATGTTTGATTGATGTTTTGTGTGTTTGAATTTATTAATATTTTCTAAATAAATTTTTTTTATATTTTTAGCTATTATTTATGAATTTTATAAATATAAATAAATTTAGTAATACAAAATTTAAGCGGGGAGCGAGGATCCCCACGGGGATGGGGATGAGCACTAAATTATCCCTGTATATGAAACGGGGACGGAAATGAAAATTCCCCGCCTTGATGGTTCCCCCACCCCCGCCCCGTCCCGCCCCATTGTCATTCCTACTTTTTTCAAGTTGTAATCCCCTACAAGAATATGCTACAACTCGAAATTAAGAAAAATGCTATGAGGATAGTTAAAAACTACTTTACTGAAACATGATTAGTTTTATCAACTGTAAAATTAGAATGATAATATATATGGTTACACAAAAAAAAATCACCGTATCAAAATGAATAACACATTCCCATTAAATCCCTTTTTTGTTCTTGAAAAAAAAAATAAGAATTAAAAAAAATATATATTCATTTGGCTGCTAAACAACTATTATGGATATGAATCATGTTGATTTTGTCATGTTTTAAATAAAGAATTTGTTTTAAAAAATTTACTGCATTTTAATGTAAACAAGATTATTATAGCTAATTTGACTGATAAAAAAAAAGTTGGAAGTGTTAGAAACAAATAAATGTAATAATTAATATAGATATTAACCAATGACAACTAATTCTATTTTAATTTAAGAAAATAAATTTTATCACTACTTATTTAGGTTACAAGCCATTCAATGAATCATATTAATTAATTAAAAATTAAATAACTTTAATTCATTAGGATACGGTATGAATAAGAATATTTTAGAAGAATTTATAATTTTAATAAAATAATAAAAGGATATTAAGTAATTTAAATTATTTATTTATTTATATATTTTATTTTTTATCTTATATATATTTTTTTAATATTTCATATTATATTTTTTTAAAAATAATTTTACATTCAATAATTTTTTTATAAATAATATAAAATATGTGATAGAGATATACAAATAAACATATAACAAAGTCTGAAAAAGTCGTTAAGAATCGGATTCGTACAACATGACAGTGTTTGCTGGTAGGAGGAATTCCTGCTACCAAAGGAAAATATTGTCCCTAAAAAACTCATTAGGAAAAAATGTATTAAAGGAGCAAAGAGACACGTATGGAAAATTATCCCTTCAATTCAATTAAAATTCGATTGAGAACTTATCACTCTGTGTTATTAATACATAGAATATCTATAAAGTTGCTTTGGATACTAATTATAAATTAATGAGAAAGGAGCACTTAATTAGTGGATTAAAAAGGTGCTTCTAATTTTTAATTAAATGAATCATACAAATGCGATTCTTTACAAAATGAGAAAACAGTACCTAAGGGCTATGATTTCTCTATGATGACCTCATACTTTATGACATATATTTTCCTTTCCATGAATTTAATTTTCTGAGATCATCACCACTGTAGTAATTAAGAATAATAATTTAGGAATCATACTGTAATTAATTATAAGTAAACTTTTCTAGCATGTTATTATAAGTTAATTATGTATTTATAAAATTCTGCAATACACGAATACTTGAAACATATTATTTAAAGAGAAATATTCATAATTTACAAATTTAAACATGAACAGTCTATTATTAAAGTTTATTATATAAAAACTCTATCATTAATGATGCAAAGAGGAAAAAAAAAATATTATTACATACAAATTCTGAGATTAATTAACTTAGTTTGCAAATGAAATTGTTTCTCCAACTTTGTTAATTAAAGTTTAAATTTTGAAAATTGTAAATTTTTGTTTCTATCAATTCTTGAATAATTTTTTGTCAAATAAAAAAATAAAATTAACATGATATGTATATAAATTAATTTATGTTTTCACATAAAACTTTAAAATTAGCAAATATTTATATATTCATAATATATGAATTATAAATTTATATTAGGTAATTAAAGTATATTTAAATTTCACGTAATTAATAATTTAATTAAAACATATTCTAATTATTTATAATTATTTTTTTAAATATTTGGTATCGGTTAGTTTTTCACACTATATTAAATTCAATTTGTTTTAATCAAAGACAGATTATCCACACTGATATTATAAAATTGGTAAATGAAAAAATATATTTATTTATAATTTAATCTCAAAAATTAAATATTTAATCAATAAAAAAAATGAGTAAATTATTTTACCAACCAAGCTAACATTCTATTACACCATCTTAGCTATACAGCCATTAGAGAACCCAGGTAGAAATCCTACCTTCAGCATATTGTGTCCAAATCTCTTGATATTGGTATGATTATTGCTCTATTAGTCGGTACTAACTTCACCACTTCTTATTTTTGAGGTGGCGAAGGGGAGAGGATATTTATATATAGTTGCAAACTATGAGTACAATATCACATAAATTAACTTGCAATACCGGATTTGTTGGCATTGTTGAAACCTCATGTATACAACTTTCCAATAGGCCTAAACTGGCTGTGAACTAATCTATTAATCCCTTCCCCTCCCCACCAAATTCTATCATCTCTGCCTATAGAATACTCATAATTTCCTGTTGAATTACGGGTCAAAGAGCAACTGGGATCGTGTGAAAATGGGTGAGAATATGAATACCAAAGTGAAGCAACTGTGAAATCATACCCTATTCTCTCAAATGCTGATTTGTATGAAGTGTGTGTATATGTACATATATATATATATAAATTTTTAGGGTAAATAAGTTCTGATTATTTGATCGATTTATTATTTTTTTATTATTTTCTTTTAAATTTGATTTGATTTATTAATTTTATATAAATCGGGTATAAGCTCATAGTTTTTTTTTTTTTTTAAAAAAAAAAAAAGAAAATGTTGAAAGAATGATAATTAAACCGATGGATCAAATCAAGGGTCAAAAAGGATGGATTCCACTACAGCAACTATTCCATTCAAAGTAATTCAAAAGATAATAAAGAAAACAAGATAGAAAGTGAACTCCCACTAAGTTTAGCCTTTACACCCTCTCTATATCCCACTTAAGCTTCTTCTTTACATGCAATGTATACATTTATGTCTCTATATCCACATAAACCTCCAATGATTTAACCCAAAAAAATCCAAAACTTAAAAAGTTTATCTCAGTATTTTAATTCATATTGGTCCATTATAATCAGCTCATCAACTAAAAATAGTAGCTTTAATTATATTAAAATTTTTTAAAAGAGACAGAATTTGTTTTAATGATTTTAGACTTTTCATTAGTTCCCATCACTTGGGTCATCAACAAAATTTATTCCCTAGAATTCTATTGCATTATTCTTGATAAGGTATTTAGGACCTATTATGCACAAACCAAATTGATGAATGGAATAAATTTTTGAAACTTTTTTTTTTCTTCTATTTGATCTTTTTATACAATTATTAATCATTGAAAATAGTGGGTAAAATACAAAAACAACATAGTGAAATTTCTTGTAAAATCTTAAAAACCACATTTTAAAGGAATTATATTATTAGTAGCAATAAGAAGGGTCCGACATGTTGTATGTAAGAGAAACAGAACATATACACATGTACAAGAGTGCCACTTGAGAGATTCTTGATGGAAATCCATCTCAGAATCTATTATATATACCTCTACCTCTACAAAAATGGATTCCCTTCTTAATTGGAGAAGCACCAAACAAGATTCCATTTCACTAAAGCAGCTAGCACTAGCAATGTTGGCTTTTGAAAAAGTTAAATGTAATGGGATTTTTTAAAAAAAGAAAAAAGAAATAGCTTATTCATATTGAAAGGACTTTGTTTTTACTTTTTAGGGATTAGACATATTGAAATTTGATCAATCAATATAAGATTTATAAAAAACCATTCAGATAATGTAAAATGTAAGTAAATTTTTTAGGATAAATTCAAGTAGATTTTTTGTTATTACTGATGAATCCATTTTTTACTTTATTTAATAAATAAAAATTAAAAAAAAAAGGATATAAGCTAAGAATGGAGACAGGATGACCTACTTTAGCTAAAAAAAAAAATCTCATTAATTTATAAAAAAAAAAATTTCTATGACGATTTCAAATTTAATTTTTTATATAGAAAAATTTTATCAATTTATTTAAATTTATTTTTTATATTTTTTTTTTCAGTCCATCCAAAATTAATTTTCTGACTTTGACATAAACATAAACAAATAAGTTCTCTTTCTATAATTTCAAAAATTTCCATGGTGAAAAAAATGATATAATTTTTAATATTTCAAAACTGCAATATCTCAAGTTAAGCGGATATGGACTGGGTTGTCTGGGTTTAACAGCAAGTTTAATAGCAATTATAGTTCATGCACAGGACAATTTATGAGTTTCTAGTGTTAAGAGGATATGGACTGGGTTCTTTAACTGCAAGTTTAATAGCAAGATCAAAAGAATATAAGCCCAAAAGCCTTGTAGTCTAACCAAGCCATTAAGAATAGTTGGATTCGGCCGCTAAAACTGCAATAGTATGGATCAAACCCTTGAGCTTCTAATCTAACTCAAATCGCCCAAACAATAACAATATTTTTAATTATTGACTGCAAATTTTTGAACTTTAGAACTGGTATTTCTTCTCATTTAATTAGGTCCATCTGTTTCAGAATTGTCTTTTGACAGAAAGAAAGTGGCAGCCAGCACCACACCCACTTACTTGGTCAGAATAAATAAATAAATTTTTATTAAAGTATGACCAGACTACGTCTCATCCAATACATATATATATATATATATATATATATATGAAATATAAAAGAGTAGGTGTAGCTGCTTCCAATTGACTTTTTGTATTGTTTAAAAACTTCTATTACCAAAAACGCGTTTACTTTCTCATGTTCTCATTTCTTAAATCCCATTATTTAACTAATTATCTCTAAATAAGCTAAGGCTCTCAGTGTTTTTTGTTTTTGTTTATTGGCCATCTCAAAATCTAGGATTGTTAACTTAAAACAACAAAACAACAACCCAAAATTCCATCTTCTCTTATCTTTCTTGATTGATTGATTAATTGCTGTGAGATAAACACCTAGAATTTCTTATCAAGAAATATGTGTCCTTTAAGATTCATCTTGGTGTTTTTTTCTGCAATTTTGGCTGGTTATTTCGCATGGAGGACTGTACGGTCATCGTCGCCGGGGATTGATAACATTGTTTCTGATGAATCCACGGTTGAAAAGAAACCATTCAAGGATAATCAAGAATTTAATGCCAAGAAGGTATTTTAATTTGTGGTTTCTTTCTTCACTTTCAAGATTTCTTTCTTTTTCTTCTTTATCCCTTTCTTGAGTTTATTGGTTTTCCTGATTCTAAACTTTGAATGATAATTAATTGATCTAGATGATTCAAAATGGATTCTGGGGATTCGTCGATATTGCCAGTGGAAAGTACCTCTGGAGGAATTTCAAGGAGATGAGGAAAGATCAGAAGAGCTGCTAGGATTTGATCTTGTATTTCTTTTCTTTTTTTTAATCAAATCCCAATTTTTTTCTTTGTTCTTCATTTTGAAAAAAGGGAGAAATTGGATAGGGCAGGTACATGTAATTCCAGTACAGATATCATTACACGCTGCTATTGCAAATGTAGTTATTTTATTGAGAAACCCTTTTGTAGATCATTAATCAAATTGACTTGGAGATGTGTGGATAAATTATTTATTAAAATAGAAAAAATTATAAATTAATGTTAAATAAATTCGATTACAGTGGAAAACAGATAGAATTCAAGTTCATTTTTAACAACTAAAAGAAGAAAAATCTTGACTCAACTGAATTAAAAAAAAAAACCATGCGGTCGAATTTTGGAATGTTTTACGCATTAATTTTTTGGGTAACTCCAGTTTTTATTGTTTCACTACCTGTTTCATTAAAAGATATAAATCTAGAATTCAATTCAATCAATTTATGTTTTGTTTGTTACGCTTCTAATTAGAATATATAAACAGATTGTAAAAAAGAGATTTCAATTCATTCTAATAATGTTGTGAAAATCTATACGACAATCATTAGCTGCAAAACCAATATTATTTCAAGAATGTAATTAGGTTGTGAATTAACCATAAACGGTATGAATGCCTGTGAAAATATAAATCTCCTTATAAATTAAATATAAAATCCACATGAATAAAACTCTTTGATCTGGATAAATAGCTCTCCAATCTCAATATCTAACTTTTAATATTAGAAACCATTAGAACCAAAAAATATATAAGCTTCAACCATTTGTAAGAGTGCTCAGAGAAGACTTTCCAAAAATTGAAAAGATAAATGTTCTGTTACAAAACTCATTCACAAAGTTGAATCAATATTTCTTCTGCACTTAATTTTTTTTTTCATTTTGTGATAAACATATACAAACTGCCTTTATTCTATTCACAAAAACAACATATGTACAATAGATTTCGGATGAAACAAATAGGAAGCTGATTCAATGTGCATCTCCTCATATAGCATGACATATCAGCCATTGAATCATCAGTGTTCATTCGATCCAAAGGCTAATAATATGCACATGCGAGGATTTGCAGAAAAGAATCATTTCTAAAAACAGGTATTCAATACAGATGCTAACGAACAGCCAGAAGCGGCAATAACACCTTCACTTTAGGTCAGCTTGCAGCTTTATAGACATATACAATAGCGTAAGAAGAGCACCCTGTGGAAGCGGAGCATACCTCGCAAGATTGGAACCGACCCACATGGCTACCACTACCAGAGCAACTATACTACTGCTGGTTTTCCCACAAGCCCAACTTGCAAACTGAAGACACAGAGTAAGCAAAATCCCACCTCTCCCACCCAAAATCCATGCAATTAAATAACCAATCTTATATCCAGCATCCAATTTACGATCTAGCAATGCCATCAGACTACTGAAAGCGAGAGATAATCGAGAACCAAAGATTTGCAGTAAGAACAGAGATATGAAGACAGATCTTAGCACTTCACTAAAGGGACCTCTTTCTTGATCCAAGTCTCCTTCTTCAGCCACCTCTTCTGTCTCACTGTCAGTAGAAGAATTATCCTCTCTTACATTATAACGTTCCCAGTATCTTTCACGCTGCATTTTCCGCTTCAGTTCTGCCCATTTATAGATCCTCAGCCCATCTTCAAATTCAGGACTGTAATACCTCTTCTTGCTATATGACCTGCCAGCATCTTCTTGAAATCTAAGCACTCGATCATACTGAGTCCTTGACACCTCATTTGACAGTATCTGTTCCAAAATGAGGAGTTTATGGACAGGCAAACATACTGTCTAGATGTGCAGTGAAGATAAGTAAAATAACAATGGGTCCAAAAGTCCAAAAACATATCCAGATGTGTAGTTAAGATTAATATAATTATAACCATGTCTGGATGGTGTAGTTTGTGGTAAGGAAATTCATTACAGTAAGTACTAAATTAAGCATGGTCAATGTTTCAGTCCTGTCTTCTGCAGCCTATTTCAGTATTTCTAATAGTGTATTAGTGTTTCTAACAAAATCAGCTACAAGGAGTCAAATTTCCAATATTCAAAATTCTCTTAGGTTTTTAATTTTTGTCATGCATCAAAAACATTTCCCAAAAGGCTACAGGATTCAGCCACATTTAGATCAACACAATGAAATTCCACCATTGAAGAAGGCTTATCATTCTTCCCACCCCTGTTTCTATTCCAAACATAAATAGCACCATCACCTTTTACCAAACCCATTACATAATAATTAATCATTCTAATAAAAGCATCAATAACTAAAACAGAACGAAAAGCTCATTAGGAATTGCTCACTTCATATGCGTGACGGATGCTCTTGAACAGCTCACCAGCTTGTGAATGCTTGCTGACATCAGGATGATACTGCAATCAAAATGCAAGAATACAGGTCATTTATGGTTCTCACCTTAGAGATGGTTCTTGAACAAGTATGGAACAATAATCTCAATGAACTTCCCAAACCAAAAGCATATCCAGGAGTTATTATTCACAATTGCATTTGGAAATATTTGGAGGTCAAGTCATAATGCTGACAACCAAGCTTACATAAAAGCAAATTGAAAGGAGAAACTTGTTAGTAGTCAAATTGTTAAGTGCATTGTATAAAAACAGCTAAAATACCATTCCTCAAATTGTTAAGTGCATTGTATAAAAACAGCTAAAATACCATTCCTCATCATTGAATAGCATCTTATAATATGACGCAAATACTGATCTGCTCAAACATAAAGTCACAACTCGACTTCAAATTCAAGCACTCCCCTTTTTGAAACATCAAGTAACTCTGTTCAGTGCACCTTCAACTAATATATTGATCCGTTTATCTAACAAGTAGATTATTAAAATACATATATATATTGTTTAAGGGCTTGCTTTCTAGGTTATTAAACAGTCTCCAAAAGAGAATGTTACAGGACAGTTACAAATTACCTTGCGAGCCAGAAGGCGGTAAGCTCGTTTGATATCAGCTGAGGTGGCGCTTCGCGCGAGGCCAAGCACCGCGTAGTGGTCTTGCTCACCGTTGACGGCCGCCCACGACGACGATGATGCAACCGCGACTGAGCCCCACTTATGGAGGCCATATAAACGGTTATGATGCCGGGCCCAGTTCCATGCTGGACCAATCAGGGAATTGAAGCCAACGAAAAAGGAGGAGGTAGAGAATGAAGAGGATGATGAGGATAACGCACCGGAGCCATCAATTGCGGTGGTGATAGGTCCCACCAGAAGCTGCGCCTGCATTATAGTTCATGCACCGGACTTTCTCTATATTCTGTCTCCCCAAAATCAAGTGATCTATAGAGGAATGAGACGGAGAGATTATAATTCGTTGTGGGGTCCAAACAAACGAAATAGATAACACGGGCCTTATATTGGGCTGGATTTCCTTCTTCTGGTATAAAACCCGGCCCAATAATTTATCTTGCTTCCAATAGAGTGGATGCTACCAATTCTAACGCTAACAAATAAATAAATAACAAACTTAGATGATTTGTATTTTTATTTTTCAAAATCAGTTATATATTACTATCTATTTAAAACAAATGACACCGGTAATTATCCATCTTTTTTCAGTACAGTTTTATTAGTGTTTTTATTTTGAAAGGTACTTCTTATTGATAAATTTTAATTCATGTCACTCTAAGTAGCTTTTATAATTCATTATAATTATAATTATGAAAGAGGGCATTTTAGCATTTGAGATAACATAATAATGATCATATCACTCATGAGATTTTTTTTACTAGAGATTTATATGAAATAGATATATCATGTAAAATGACATTTATAACAATATTATAATTTAAATTCAATACCGGTAAAAAAAAATTAAATGACAATAAATAAATTTATGATTTTTTAATACTTCAACTTTAAATTTTTACTATTAAATCAAAGTGTCACTTATAAGAATATTATCGTTTATATTATTTTTAGTAATTTTCCATGTACATGTTGGTAATAATATGAAAGAAATTAAAATAAATTTTTAATTAATAAAGTTACTAACTTGATGAAATTTATTAAATGAATAAAATTTAAATTATAATTTTTTTTTATCTTAAAAAAAAGGATAAGAATATGTTGAAAATAAATTTCAAATTTCAAAGTTGTAAAAAAATATGAATATTTAAATTAAATGGAATTTTATTTATTTATTGATAGAACAAAGTGTAAGTGGAAGAATGAGAATATGGTCAAAATAAAAATCAAAGGCAGATGATTCCAAAGTACTATAAAAATATGAATATTCAAACTAAATGGAATTTTATTTATTTAATTAATTATTTTGTTGATAGAAGCAAACTACATTATTGGAAGTATGATAATGACAAGCCTAATGAGTAATGAAAAATTTAAACAAGTCAAACTCCTACGCAACATGCCACGTGTTATAATTATGATGAACAAAATTTCACTAAAGTTTAGTAGGACCCACTTTTTCACGCGAAAAGTAATTATAGAATTTCCATAACCGCATGTCCAGATTCATTGCCTCGTTGCTATTAATTTAATTAAAATCTTTTACTCATATGTATATTACTCCATAAATGGTAGAAATATTTTTAATTTTATAAAGATTAAAAAGATCTTATTTTTATTAAAATAATAATATTTGTTTAGTATTTTTTATAAATACTTCTGTATTTATATTAATAAATAATTATCTTAAAATAATTAATTATTTAACTTTTTAATATTTAATATTAAATTCAATAAAATTTTATTATTATAATAAAAAATTAAAATTTTATTACTTACCAACATATCAATAATTTAATTATTTCATTATTTAATAAGAAATATGAAAAGATATATATATATATATATGTATTGTTTAAGTGTTTAATAAGATTAATTGATGTAAATATAATGTATTAATATATTATATAAAAATATATTATTAAATTAATAAATAAATTATATTTTAAAGAGAAAATTAACTTATTATTATAAATTACGTAAATATAAAATGAGTCTATTTTTTTTAATCCGCAAAACATAATGCTTAAATTTTAATTTTAATTTTGAATGCTATTATCAATAAATTTTTATTGTTTAATTTTCATATAAATACATAACAAATCGGGTTAAGGGGGGCTGTTGTGTTTTTTTACACAGTAGCCTCTCATGTGGTCAATTTTTGCTACTTAAAAAATTTTAAAAAAATTTAAAAAAATTATATTTTGATAGTGTTTGATGTAATGAATCTATTGATATATTTTTCATTATAAACAAAAATCATTTGGATGGCTAAAAATATATTAGAAATGTGTTAAATCTAGACCGTTAAATATAATATATAAAATTTCTAATGCACTTTTAGCAGTCCAAATGATTTTTGTTTAGAATGAAAAATACATCAATAGATTCATTATATCAAACACTATCAAAATATAATTTTTTTAAAATTTTTTAAATAGCAAAAATTGACCACATGAAAGACTGCTGTGTAAAAAAACACAGAACCCTTCAACCCTAACAAATCTCTTCATCATTCGGATTTGATATTTTTTATGAAATAAATTATTTCTTTTTTTTTTTTTCTAATAAAAATATAATCTTTATCTTATATTTATATATACTGAGATGCATTTTAATCGTAGCTTTGATGACTCCTATTGCTTGTCTGCCGTCTGTTTCGGACTTCCCTCTCTCTTTCTCCACAATTTTCCAATATTCAACAATATTATAAGCCGATCTCTTTCTCTCTCAACCTAAATTTGAAGGGTACTTGAGGGCTCTCCCGGGTATTTCCCCTTTGTGGTTTTCTGTGATTTTAGCGTCTGCTTTTGTGGGTTATGTTTATCTTTCTGTGAATGTCTAGCATACAACTCTGTTATGATATACATTTTCTGTTCTCAAATTATTGGTTTTATGGTCACTTTCATTACTAATGTGCTTTTTCCTGATAATGGGTTCTCTTTTAACTCTTATGTTGTGATTCTTCTTGATGTATCGATTATTTTTTGTATTTTAGCCAATGGCATTTAGATCATGATTGAGGTTAATGAGTTTTTGCTTAACTCACATCACAACATTGCTTTTCGATCCATTGGAGTTTCGAGATTACCAGTGTTTTCCTTTCTCTGTGTAAGCAAGTTGCAAAATGGATTAGGTAACCGAGATTTTTATGATTCAATTAGTGGTAAAATTTGAGAATGAAAACTTTCAGAAATTGACATATTTAACTCGTGCTTTCTTTTGAAGCTTCCCATTTTCTTTATTGTTTTATATCATTTATCAAGTGGTTGGTATTTGTGATTTCATTCTGTCAAATAAAAGTCATGCTAGTGCTTTCTCTCTCACTGTTGGGCTGTTTCATTGTAGAAAGTGAACTGAAGGGGGAAAAAAGATCTCCTATGTCTACTTTGTCAAATTCTACCAATATATTTTGGCAAGAATGCCCGGTGGGGAAGTCTGAAAGACAGAAATTACTTAACCAGAAGGGATGTGTTGTATGGATAACCGGGCTCAGTGGATCAGGTTTATTTGAACTCATTTCTTTTACATTTTAATTATCATCCGGTTAACAATTACAATGTTTTATCACTTCAAAGTTCTTTGTGCTTTTTTTTGTTCTTTTTACTGTTCATTTTATTCCTTAATTTTTAAAATTTTTGAAGGTCAGTCAGAAAGTTTACCATTTCTAATGGGCTTTATGTCTAGGTATGCATTAATGTAGCTCTTTCAATTTGTAAATTTAAATTGAACCATTAATGTAATTACTCATAACTCTTTAATTTTTTACGGGCTTACTGTTATTTGATATCCTAATATCTGAAAGTCAAGGCGCAAAAGTCATGATTCTAGCTTCGATGCCTGTTACCCTTTTATGAAGGTTCATTTTGTTATCTATGTCGAACCCAAATGCCCCAAATGAAGATTTCTAATAGTTCTTGATGCTTTAAATCTATAGAAGAGATTATGGACCTCGTGGACTGCTGAATTGGATGCCACAGGCACTTGCTCTTCTTAGAATAGATGTCATGAATAAAGTGAAGTATGAATCTTCAACCTTTTATGTTGCAAGTGTGTCTTATGGGCTGGCATTGGAAGAAAAAGATATTTGCGTGCTGTAGCAGCCAAAAACCTGTGTTCCAAAATGTAAGGCGAGCAAATCAATGAGAAGAAAAGCTTAACATCTAAGGCACTGAATGCAATATCACATTGTTGAATTCATTCTAGCAACCAACCATAAGGTTATGGTGTCAAGTAGGTGCAAACCTTCTACCACTAACTACACATTAAATATGTTTTTGTAATTGAAGTATGCCTGCATGTTGTGTTCATATTTTACTCGAATAAATCTCTTTTGTAAATTAATCATCAATTTTTGCAGTCCATTTAACTATCAAGAAGTTCCAGTGTTATGGTTCTATTAGTGGGTGGAAGCTGGATTATTTTATATATTTTTTTATCAATGTCCTTTGGTGGTAGAAGACTCATTTCCATCTTGTTATATAAACTGTAGATACAATTCGTCTGCTCAAACCTTTTGGCGAATTTTTCAGGAAAAAGCACTCTGGCTTGCTCATTGAGCAGAGAACTGCACTCTAGGGGGAAGCTGTCCTATGTTCTTGATGGAGATAACCTTCGGCATGGACTGAACAAAGATCTGGGTTTCAGTGCTGAAGATCGAACTGAAAACATACGCAGGGTTGGTAAGTATTAATTTGTATGATAACAACTTCTTGTTTGAGTTGGGAGTTTGCAGTCATGAAAATTACCTTTATGTAATAGATGCTTCATTCTCTCCAAGGTAAAGCGGAAACATGTGCAATTAGATTAAACATGTTTTTTATGTAGGTGTATGTAATGTAAGTTGTCTCTGGATTTTTTATGCTATGTCCTACTTTCTTTTTCTCTTTTTTTGGTTTATAAAGGAGGGACGAGGGATTTGAACTCTGGTCTATGTGCAAGTTAAGGTGTGCATGCACCGCTAAGTTAAGTCTACGGGTAGCTGTAGTTTACTGAGAAAAGGTCGTGATCATAGTATTGATCTAATTAAAAAGTTGTATAATTTTGAATATTTCTTAAATGAACCAGTAAATTAGTTCAAAGCTATTATTCAATAGCTGATATATGCTTTGTCAGTCCAGGGGGATCCTACAAGGCAGCTTTTACTAACAGTAACATGCTGCAGGAAGATAAACATTGCCGGTCATCCAAACAGTTTTCTTAAATTATGGTGCCCAACTATTGGTTCTGAGTTCCAGATATTCAAATTATAATGTTCTAGTAAAGATAGAAGTTAAAGTTTTGAAACAATGATAAGATCTTTTGGTGAAAGTAGGAACAGGTTGACTAATACTATCAAGTTCCGAAAATCAGTAGGTTGGCCAGCTGCTCAAACAATACGTGAGCAAATTATTGGCAAAAAAAAAAAAAATCAACTGGAATTGAATTGTATTTGTAAGGAGAATAGTTAGGTTTTGATGAAGTCCCACTTCAACATTGAATAAATTATTAACCTGTTTAGATATATGAATCTGACAGTTAAACATTGTATCAATTACGAAAAGAAATAGAATATGCCAAAGTTTGTGATTACTAGAAGAATAACATTTGCTTAACCCCATCTTTAGTATAGCATGTGGTAAGAGCTTAATATGTAGTTTTTCCTGACACATTTTTGTCTCATTTATCACTAATTTAGATGTTTGTTTGATTTAGGGGAAGTAGCAAAACTCTTTGCAGATGCCGGTTTGATATGCATTGCTAGTCTTATATCACCATACAGAAAAGACCGTGATGCTTGCCGCTCAATGTTGCCAGATTCAAATTTCTTTGAGGCAAGGTTCCTCCCCAATGGCTCTTGTTATGACTAAAAATTTTTTCTTGAAGATGGAATGTCAGTTGGCTTGTATCTGTACAGGTGTTTATGAACATGCCTCTGTCATTGTGCGAATCAAGAGATGCTAAAGGCCTTTACAAACTTGCACGTGCTGGAAAGATTAAAGGTATGTTCTTGAAACTTGTCTTGGATGCTGCTTTGACACATCTGACATGGGTTTCTGCAGTTCTAATTTCTATGCACCTTCCCTACATAGCCTACTTGCACGCAATGAAGGATGCACATAGGACTAGCATGTAAGTTGTGTAATAAAGGCTGCATTGATTACAGAATAATTCAACCAAAGAAAAGATCAGAAAAACAGAGAATAAAGTCCAAATGAAGAGTAATTGCAGAGAGGCTGTGGTCTGCATTAGGAGCAGAAGAGATTTGTCAATAGAGGATATGCTGTCTTTTATTTCAAGATCTTCTGACATACTTTAAACGCTCCCTGCCCTAGACACCCCAACAGACCTTTAGCATTTCTATGCATAATTTCTACTAATTAGAACAGGTTTGCCTGGAGCTGGACTGCTCTGATAGGTGGGAATAGAAAGGGAGCATTAAATGTCCTTGTCTAGGAATCTGTATATTGGCGGTAGGCTTTATGGGATTGCTTAACGGGAACAAGAAATCCTGATTATGAAGTATATGACTATATATACTAGAATAAAATAAGAATAAATACAAGATTTTCTAGTATCTTGCAAGTAGCATAAGTTAGTCTCACTTGAAAAAAAAAATTGCTATGTTAATTGTCTATGTTAATTATGTAAGAATTTTCGTTACCCATGATTGTTTGAACGTTGGAATGAATGGATTTTTTTCAGATTGCCATTGATCCAGAATCTGGATCATTTGATACAGATCTCAAATTGCCATAGTAGTAATAAGAACCATAAATTTAGTGCTTGACCAAATCAAGCAACAACTAACAAATCTTGCAATTTCATTATCGGTATTCTTTTTGTTCAATTCTTTTTTCTTTTAACATGATCATATTACAATGCAGGTTTTACTGGCATAGATGATCCTTACGAACCACCTTTGAATTGTGAGGTATATTTAATTAGATTTGGCCATTGTTCTAAAATAGCTTAATAATCATCTTAAAGGGAATTACTATAATATTTCAGATACTTTATGCTATGATGATATGATATCCAACATCAATGTATATTTTGAAGTGAATATTTTGTTTTTCCTTTAAATGCAGATAGAAATACAAGAGAAAGATGGAGTCTGCCCCACTCCAACTGCCATGGCTGGACGAGTAGTATTATACTTGGAAGACAGAGGGTATCTGCAAGATCAATGATCCACACCGCTAACTTACTTTGTGCCATCATTATCTTTATCTCATCCAACAAATAATTACCGATGTGTATGAAATGGGTAATTGTTGGCTAGTTGAAACCTTTTTCTCTGGGTTTATTCCCAACAGCTATTGTTCCAGTGGATTTTTTTTATCTTAAATACTTGATCATCCAATAGGTATGAAGCTGTAGGTTGGAGAAGATACTCATCACATTGTTTATTTATGAATATAGTTGAAATTGAAAGTTTCATTTACATCCTAAAGGATTTTTATATTTTATTAATCCATGGTATTCTTGAATGATTATTATGTCTTGCTGAATGAAATCTTAAAGCTAGAAGTTTCTCATTGTTAGGTTACTATGAAAAATAGAAATAATTTTACATTATTGAATTTGGTGCCAATTTTGTTCGTTACTGCAATTTCCTGGTGTCATTTCTGTAACTGGGATAGTAATTTCTTACTATACCTATATTCATCCTGTCCTAATTTAAATGTGAATAAAAATTCAAATGTCTAAGCCAATCACAACTTCAGAATTTCAGATTGGAATACAAAGAATGTTAAAATTAATTTAAATGGGTTTGATTCTCTAAATAGTTAATGTTTTTTGTTCATTTTGTGTTTTGTTCCAAGAAAGGGAGCAGGTAATAATAGTACAGTAATACAGTGTGCCTTAGAGATCGTATTATCCTAAATATAAAAATCAAATTATTAATCAAAAGTAATTTAAAAATTTCAATGTTAAATGCAAAATAAACTAAATAAAAGTGGAGCTATTTAGAAATAATAATTGAGATAAATTTTATGTGCTTTCATTATATTTAATAATTTCTCGTAAAATAAACATCAACGAAACCTTTGAGTTTACTAAGTTAAACTCATTTTAATAGTGATACTATAATTATTTCTATAAAATTAAATATTTCAAATTCCATCAGAATAAATAAATAAATAGAAATAGTTTGGTGGCGTTATCATCAGTCGGTTGCTTCGCTGTGTTGCGCGCTGCAATGAGGACTATGGTGGCTACGTGCTCCTCCGGGTCCTTCCCTATATTTACGCGCGTTAATGTTAACAAAACCCATCTTTCTTCTTTCTTATTACCAATTTGCCACTCCTCTTTGTCTCTCCGTCATCGTCGCTCTCTTTCCATGGCCTCTGCAACTCAGCCCTCCACTCAGGTAATCAAATCAATTTTATCAATTATTTTCTATTTATAATTGCAAATTTGAAGGCTTTTTTTTTTATTATTTGATTGGGTTTTAGTTCTCAAATTGAATGATTTATTGATAATATAAACAATTTTCAATTAATGGGTTTTCAATTATTAAATTGTTTTCCCCTTTTTTTATCAGGCTGTGTCACCTGGGGATGTTAATAGTGAGACCAATGTGTTCCAGTTGATCCAAACTCATCAGGTAGGTTCTTTTTACTCTGTAAATTATTGAGAAATTTGTTATTATTGTCTTTGTTGAAGTTTTAATTATGTTGTTTAATTTATGTTTGTCAATAATACTGATTGATATTGGGTTTGTGTAATTATAGGAAAAGGCTGCTCGGCTTCCTCCAGTTGAGGAAATCAAAACTGTGCTTTATCACAGTGTGCGTGCCATGCTTTCAACTTTTTCTCAGGTTTGTTCTTCATATCCTAGTGACAAATTTGAACTCGTTAATCTAAAGAGAAATAATGGAAGCAAATTTTTCATGATACTTGAAGTTGGCATGGCTCAGGGCTTGGTATTTTGATTCAATTCATTAGTTTTTCTGTGATTATCTGTAGAGGTTTAGTGTTAATGAAGGGGCTAAATCCATTTGTTGGATTTTTAGAACTTGCTGAAAGTTAGAAAAATCACGGATATTTGGGCCAAGTGATGAGTGTAATATTTATGAACTTATCTAAATTAAAGCCTAAATAAATGTCAAAAGAGAAAGGGGTTGGAAGGGGAAGGGTATATGAGTGGTATCTAAGTTCTAAACCAGGAAAACCGAATCTGTGCACCTGAAACTTTCTGAAGTATTAACTTGAAAGCTGAGGGGTGTGTGACTTTATTTAGTTCCTGGTAATTCCCTTTGAAAATTTTCCGACTTTATACTGCATAACTCGTGGGATTTTTAAGGAATTCTATCATATGGTGTATAAAATGCAAATCCTAACAAAATCTTGATTAATTTTTGAAATTTGAAACTAATGTTTTACAGAACAGTGGCTTATTTTTTGGGTCTTAAGGAGATCAACATTATTTTGCCTGTCAGCTATGGTTAAAGATCCCTTTTTTTCCTCCTGGGTATTTTGGGGGAGATGTCTATGGTTATTTTAGTTTGCATATTGACACTGGTTTATACTTGATTGTGGCGTTTATTGCTAGGACTGCTGTTTCATCTGTTTTGTGACATAACAAATTGCTTTGATGAACAGAAGCATGAGGGTTATCCATCAGGTTCAGTGGTTGATTTTGCATGTGATATTGATGGATCTCCAATATTAGCAGTGAGCAGCTTGGCAGTTCATACAAAGGTTTGCTTTACAATCTGCATAATCTTTTCAACTTGGAAAATCATTCATCATGAATAACCATTCCATTGTTTACATTCAGAGATCTACCTGCATGAAAAATATCAATCTTGGTTCTTTTGGATTGTTTAACTTCAATTTATAATTTGTTCATGTCCCTCTGCACTGCCTTATGCTAGCTGATAGCTTTTATAAAAAATTGAAACTTGTTAGATGCTTTTGACTTTTGAGAATAAAAGTCTGATAATAAGATTCATTGTTCTTATATGTGTTTTGTTTCTCATATTTGATGCATTGTCCCTCAGCAACAGTATTCACATGCAAAATAGAGATGCTGGACTAAACTTAATTATCCTTACAAATTATGTTCTTTGACCTGTTTATGTTCCATTGATATTATTTTATCCTTTGATTCAGTTTTGAAATTTTTTAGTCATTTACAGCCCTTTGACTATCTGAAACTTGTTTTTCACAGGACCTCTTAGCTAATCCCAAATGTTCATTACTTGTTGCTAGAGATCTGGAGGATAGAACTGATTTAGTAATCACCCTGCATGGTGATGCTGTTTCGGTAAGTCAATTTTATGTTTCCTATTTGGATGTTATTCTAAACTCATTATTTGGCATGTATGTTACTTTCCACCATTTTCTTTTTTGCTAGTGGGAGGTGGTTAATATAGATTTTCCTGTTCTTTTCTTATAAATTATTTAGGTTTCTGAGAAAGATCAAAATGCCATTCGAACTGCATATCTGGCAAAGCATCCCAATGCATTCTGGGTAATTAGTTTCCTATTATCCCTGGCATGCTTTATTCTTTCTTCATCCAACACCATTGCAGTAGATCAAGGTGAGGACTAAATAAATGCTTACAAGGACTAAATAAATGCTTACAATATGAAGGTTAACTTTGGTGACTTCCAATTCTTACGCATTGAACCAAAAGTTGTGCGATATGTATCAGGAGTTGCAACTGCTTTACTTAGATCTGGAGGTATGTCTCCTATTCTATATATTATTTTCTTTTTAAACACAATAATAGTCCGAAATTTTTCCAAGTTTATGGTCAAGAGTGATTTTCCATACTCACAAAGTCACTTCACTCAAGACATGCACCAATGCTTTTACTAAAGCATTTTTAGGTACTATGTTAATTTTTTGAGTGCCTTGTAGATATTATTTTAATTGTTTTGAGCTAATCTATTTTCTATTTTATTTTAAACATTGAAGAGTTTAGCAAAGAAGAGTACCAAGCTGCTAAAGTGGATCCAATAGCTCAATTTTCAAAACCTGTCGCGGTATATTTTACTTGTACAGTATATGCATTCGTGTTATTTTGTTTGTTTATGGATTGTAACTTTTCTCCCCCCACTTCTTATTGGTATCTTATTTTTCACCAGTCCCATATGAATAGAGATCATGCTGAAGATACAAGGCTCATTGTGCAACATTTGACATCAATTGCGGTAATCTGGGGACTGGTGTACTATCAATTATATTTCTATATCATCTAGGAAATGATAAATTGTTACATTATTGATAAACCTGAGTGCTAAAGTTAATTGACTAGTCAACAATCTTTGCAGCTTCAAAATTAGAAGGGAAACTGGGAGGATACACACATGAGCTCATGCATTTGATAGAGAGAGAGAGAGAGAGAGAGGTGGAATGGGAGGGAAGGGAAGCAGATGGAAAATTTTTAGTATCTTTTGTTTGTCCTTTTCTAGTTTTGAATAAAGCAAGGAATCGAAGTTCAAAAACCTTCTTTTCAAGTTCGGAAAATTTTTTCACTGGATGTAGTTAAAATCTTGAGAGTGGGGAGGGGGGGACCTTTTCTAAAGCGAGTTAGTAAAATATCAAGGTGCTGAGTATAAGCTGTCAAGGAAAATGTGTCCTAAACAAAAAATTCTCTTTCCTCTCCACTCCTGTTCCGTATTCTATTTCCTATTGTTTTTCTTTTATCAAAAATCAAACCAATTGGTATGTGAAGGCTTGACTTAATGTTTTTCTTCAGGTGGAATCTGCCTACATGCTAGACATTGATAGTCTTGGATTCAATGTTAAGGTATCACTAATGCATAACTGTCTCACTTTGTGTGCTGCCTCCACTAGCTTTTAATGATCTTTTTTTTGGTTCCAGCTTAATGATTTTCTTCTTTAGCAATGAGCTTTAGGCTTAGTTTGAATTAACTCTTTGTTAATTTTCTGTTTGGATATTTTCTGAACTTAAAAGTTATAACTGTTCCTATTCCTATCTTGATTAATATTTTTTGAACTCATTTTTTTTTTTTTTAATTCTAGGCTGTTTATCAAGGGAATACTCACAAACTTCGGATTCCTTTTCCCAGACGTGCGGAAGACAGAAAGTGAGACACCTTAACTGGAAACTTTGGTCTGCTATGGAAGTTAAACGGTTCCTTTGCATGAGAAAATCATCAATTGTTTGTCCTTAATATGTGCTTCTCATCTTAAATTTTGTTCTTCGTCGGGAAAGCTTTTCCTTTTGCTGACACTGCTGAAAGTTAATGTGAAGAATTGTTTTTAGTGGAAACTATTTGATGTTTCACACGCGCATACATATACATGCCCTAACCCCAACCATCGTCTCCTGCCATAGTTCAAATCCTTGGGCCATAAGGGTCTTCTTCCATTTGCCCACAGGTTTCTTGGTTTCTTTTAAACAACGAATCCTTCTGCCATGTACTACGTCCTTCTTTCATGTACTATGACTTTATATTGTAACTCACGTCCAGTCCTCTGCTTCTATTTGACTGCCTTATTTCACTGTCTTTAATGAGCTTGTTTTCTCATCTTTCTTAGGGATGTGAAGACTTTAGTTGTGGAAATGCTTCAAGCTGCCAAGTCTCAAGCTGATTGATACCATGCTAAAGAAGGTACAAAGAGGTGCGCACTTATCCAATATAATATTGCAATATGATAATATTGAACTGTTTTGCTAGTTTGTTAGCAAGAAAAGTTTCACTTTTAAGCATCAACAACTTATCTTGGTCCCAACATGAGTTGCAAACCTTACAAGCAAACCATGTGCTAGGTTGGACATTCTAATCTCAACCATTGGGATTTTTCAAGAATAAGATGTTTTTACTTTCTAATAAGTTGTTTTTACTTTTTATTTTCTTCTCTTTTTTCTTTTTATTTAAAGGAGCAGAGCAATGTTCTGAAATTTTGCAAACCATTTCATATTTTAGAAATTAGAACATTGACAATTTTATTGCAATGTACAAAATACTGAATCACATGTTTTCCTAGAATTCCAAAATGATAATCTATTTCTCAAGATTTATGTATTCTATTTGGATACCTAATCATTTGAAATTATTGAGCTTTTGAAATTTGTCATCATACTTATGTTTTATGATTTTATACTACTCAAATTCAAATCCACAATTATTTTAAATCATCTATCCAAACAGACCCATATTTAGTAAAAACTCTATAAATTAATACTCGATAAATTGATAATCTCTATTATATAATAATTTTCTCTTATTTCGATTTGGAACAATTGACTAAATTAATAATTTTGATAAATTAATAAGATAATATTTGTCTGAAAATTCATATATAATTACATGATCTCATTTATATTATAAATTAATAATTTTTCATTAATGATTTATCAACATTATATATATAATAGATTATGATACTTTATTAAAATATGAGTCTATTGTTATTTATTTTTTCTTAAAATTTAAATATAATTTGATTTCATTTCTAATTTTTCTTATTGCATCTAGAAGTTTTGTGGTTTAATTTTATAATTTTTTTGTTTAATTTATTTAATTCATATTCAACTGATAACATAATTTTTTGATCAATTCATTTAATTCATATTGAATTGATTATAAAATTGATGAAACACAATAATTTTTTAGTTGATTAAATATTATTTATTAAATTGTAAATGCTTTCTTTAAATTATTAATTTATCGATTAACTAATACTTCTTTTAATTTATAAAATTTACTAGTCTCAACCTCATTAATTTATAGAGATTTTACTATATTTATTATTACTTTCATCATTTGACATTTTGTTCATAGATATGCTTGGCTTCTATATCACACACAGCATCTTCGTGATTGATATGTGTTCATTCTGGCAACTATCTTGGTATCATCCCATACAAAGCATCTGCTTGGGTTATACCATGTCCTATGAACCGCGTTTTACAGTGGAACCCATCATTCCTAGTGGGTGTTTCCTTGTGAGATGTTCTCACTTGGCTTCTTGTTTGTCTGTGTAGGATTCAGCACACATCAAGATCGAATCCTAGTTGACAGTTTGATATGGGTGGATATAGAATGCTGAAGACAAACACAATACACTTGTAATTGCTGAAAACTAAAAAATCACCTGGGTCTTGGCAGCTTACTCCTTATTGTCTTATAGTATGGGCACTTTATAAGGGTATATAGCCAGAGACAGGAATTATAAATCCGTAAAAAGTTGGGTCAAAATAATATTTGATTCCATAGTGATAGTGATGTTAACATTTGTAAAAACAGAATGCCAATGGATGTTTTATTTATTCTGCTAAAATGTACTAAATTCCTATTGGATTTTGAAGTAGTGAACCTAATAATTGAGAGATTTCTGGATTTGTGCTTGCCGTGTTATTTCTATTTTAATAGACTGCTGAAAAATTTGAGATGAGATCATCATCTGCTAATTAGTCTCATAGAATATCCAAGTTTTGACATGCTGAGTCTACTTGATAAGCAATCATGAATCTCTCCTAGGTCATTACATAATTTCATTGGAAATATGATTCCCCTCAAGATTTTGCACGCTTACTGACAACTGCAGAGTCATTTGGCAGAGCTGACAACTGTACCATTTCCATTTTTAAGCATCCAAAGCCAAGCCTAACTTATTTGACCCTTTTTTTAACAAATTTTTTTTTACCAATTTTTTTTTTTGTTTTGGGTATTATTGGGGACTATGGTCTTGTAAGGAAGAAATATCAAATAACTAAGGTAAATGAGAGAAAATTACTTTTCTCATTGATAAAAATGAAGCTTCATAGATCTATACAACAAACAGACAGTGCAGCAAGACTCTCCTTACCACCCTCTCTTTCTCCCAACCATGATAAACCTCCTATTCATCACATTATCTTGATATCCAAAGAAAAATTCCACAAGTTTCTAAAAAAAAATAAAAATTAAAGCCTCTACTGCTTCAATATAACACATTTCTCATTCTGAATCACTTTCCATGCTTCCCATTGCCTTTAGTCCTCTTGGTCTCTGTATCAAATACCAATTATAAAAAAAACGTTAAGAATGAGAAAAAAAAATAGAATTTTTTATTTTTTTAAAGTCGTCTTCATCATAATATAGATCTAAAGAGAAAACCAAATAAATACCTTCTTAGAGCTCTTCTTCTCCCTAACTTCATACCTCTCTTGGCACATATCAGTCAACCATGCCCCAGGGCTCACCAACTGTCACCCACCAGAATTTCAAAAAAAACAAAAAGAGAAGAAAAGAGAAAAATTAGGACCCAAAAAATAAAATTATAATCAAAATCAAAATCATATAAACCACGAGTTTTCATTTTTACCATTCCCATCCCCTGAAATTCCTAAAAGATTTTGACAGAGAGAGAGGAGAAAGAAAAGAGAAGGCGGCAATTATAAGTGGAGACTTACAAGTAAACTTCTTTGGATAATCTTGGCTCTCTTTTTTGGCCGTTGAGGAAGTTTACAGCCTTTCATAGCCATAAAATCCTCTTCTTTTTCTTTGCTTGATAAAGTGATATAAAGCTTTGGCCATACATGTCCTTTATCTTCTCTATTGTTACCATCCATTGAAACCTTTCCATTCTCGTCCAAACCCAACCCTACTGACCCTCTTATCGTGTAGTACCTGTCTTCTTTTCCCGGTGAAACCGATTTCCGATTCTCAGTCACACTTGACCGGAGCGTTGCTGCCTCAGAATTCCTGAACCAAATCAGAAACAAATCCACACAGATGAAAATTTCCAGTTTTTATCTTTCTTCTTTTAAGGCTTAGATTGTCAATTATTTGGGATCTAAGAAAAACACAAAAATGTGTTTTTAATGAAATTCTCTCGTTTTCTTTTATTTTCCCGCCAACCAAACAGGAGATTGCAAGAAAGTTCCGACCTTTTTCTCTTTTTAGATTCGGGGGAATTCTCAACTGACTGTTTGGTTGCTGAGAAAAGGAAAATAAAACAGAATTAGGAAAAAGAAACAACATAAACCAACCACATAGATTAAATTTATTCTCTTTTTATTTTCTCAGCAACCAAACAGAAAAATAATAATAGGCCTTGAAGCTCATTTTTTCCAATTCTCTGTTTGGTTGCTGAGAAAATTGATAAGAGAAAAGAGTCGGACAAAAACAAAAATCGCCGCCCAATAAAGCCCTCGCACACAGAGCCAGAAACTGGCCTCTTTTCTCCTCAGCAACAAAGGAAACTAAATGAAAACCAATCTAACCTGGTAAGACGATGGGATTGAGGATGAGACGTGTCCTTCTCTGTTGCCGGAGAGACGACGCGCCTGTCTATCCGGGATGTGATTTTCCGGCGAAAGACACCATCGGATCTCCGTGAGATGAATTGAGGGTCTCTTACTCTCACACATCTAAGCCTCTTTTTATTCCCCCACTGCAAGAAAAATTCTGGCTCTAATGTTTTGTTTGCTCTCTGGGTGTTCTCGTCTTTGTCCATATCTGTTATCACAAAAACACCCATTAGAAAAAGGAGCAAAAACCAACCCATAGGTGAAAATTCCAGAACTTGCAGAAACTTGAGATAGAGCAATTAAGAAGAAGAGTTGATTAAGAGAATTCAGAAGTGAAAAACATAGAAATTAATTGGAGATAGCCGGTTCCATCTACCGCAGGAAATGAGAAAACAACAAAATATGAGGACATGGTATTGGGTCTTTGTATAAGACCCATAACTAAAGTAGAGTCTTAAGGTTGAGAAATGAGTGGATGGAGAAAAACCCAGAAAGTGAAAATCAGATAAAATATAAAAAAAGTTTATGTGAGAAAGATAAGAAAAACAGATTTTTAAGAAGATGTATCTGCTTTCTCTCAAATCCAAAAATGGTAGAAATGAGAAATAGAGACAAAACATTGAAGTTGGAGACGATTGTGAGGTTTACAACAAGATCTATGATTTTAACAGGGAAGTCAAAAGCAAATCTTTCAAAATCCATCCAGACTGCAATTGAAAAGATTGACCTTTGTTACAAAAACAAAACAGAGAAAGAAGAAAGAGATGGAAAATATATCATACCATAAGACAATTGCATGAGGTTTAGCGAGAACTTAAATTCTTGAGCAAATATGAAATTGCTTAAGAAAACAAGTAAAATCTATACAAACATAAGAAACCCCAGATCGATTTTATCCTAGAATATATCAAAAACTCTCTCTATCTTTTCTTGTTTGGGTTTGTTCTTTGTGAACCCTTCTTCCTCTGTGTTTGTATTTAGAGAACTTGTTGTTTGTCTTTTGCAAGCCTCTCTCTCTCTCTCTCTCCCCCCTTTTGCTGTTTGTTTCTCTGAGCTTCTTCGTGGATTCTTCTTCCTCTTCTCTGTAATCTCCTTCTGTGAGAATTTATCTGCTCTGCCCCTCCAATAGCCTATGCCCTGTTCTAAAATTAACTGCAGGTTATTCTAACCGTTAGATTAAAAAATGGACGGTTAGATTTGAGTTATGGGCTTAGATTGTCACGTGCTTAATCAATGGAGTGGATCATTTTGGTTGTGGTTCTTACCTTCTAGTTTGGGTTGGGCTTCATTAGCTATGGGCTTTTAAGGACCAATTGTGATTTCAATTTGGTCATTACTCAACACTCATGACTAGCAAACTTGAATTGTTAGCTTTTACACAAAAATAATAATAATAAAATTGTTAGACAGTTCTTTAAAAATTAATCACATTGTAAACATACTGAACCAATTAATAATCATTTAAAAAAAATTAAGTTGAATGGTTAAAAATATGCAAACTATCTGAACCTTAGATATGTGGTTTATGTGATTGGGTTCAATTTGAATCATTTATTAGTTTTAAAATGTCAATATATTATTTATTTGTATTTCACTTTAATTTAAAGCCAATTCAATTATTTAATATTTCATTTCATAATAATATTTTTAATAATTTAAAAAATTTTGACAGTGACATTATTTTTTTATATTATTTTAATTAATTTCACTGTAAAGTTAAACAAATTTAAAATATAAATATCAAAATAAAGTTAGTTTTATACATCTAGATTTGAGAGAGTTTGTGGTCATTTGCATTTAGTTTGGCAACCTTGAAAAGTGAAACCATAAAATGATTAAATGGCAAGTTTTTGTAACATGTTTTCTAATATAACCAAATATTGTTTAATAATTTTTCCTAAATTATATTTTCTTTTTAAATTATTTGATATTCGATAATCATATTACGTTCAATAAAATTTAAATTTAAACGAGTGAAATTATAATAAACAGAATTCTTCCAGCCCCTATGTTGTTGATGCTCCAACTCGCAAATTGCATACTTTTGACAAATGAATAAAGGTTGGAATCATTATATATTCATTCATTAGCTTTTTTTTGTTTGGCAATGTTATCATCCATTGAGCTATTTTTTGTTCAGAGCTATATAAGATGATTAGACAATGAAACAATGACCCCCTAACAGAGATTAGGAGCTATCTTTAGTTATGGGTCGCAAATCCACTTTGTAAGGGATAATGTCTGGAGATGTTAAATTCTTGATGTTTGATTATTGATCATGTTTTAATTTTTATTAACTTTTAACTAAAAAAATTATTTATCTATTTATTTTTAATTACTGATCTTGACTTAGCCTTCATTTCTCTATCCAGGCAAGATCAATAAAAAATTTAATAACAGCCAAAATAATTTTAATTAAACTTAAAATAAATATCAAATTACTGAAAATCATTAATTTAATACAAAACTAAGTATTTTTCAATAAAAAAATTATTTATATTGAATATAAAAATTTATATCATTAAATGAGTATATACATTTGATATAAGTAAATATTTTTTAATAAATAAATGATTAATTGAGTAACTATTAATAACATCTCAATTCATCGAAATATGAGTAATTATTTTATAGTTAAAAATATTAAAAATTTAAATTTTAGCAGTCATTTAAAAAAATATATTTTATATGAAAAAGTATGGAATAAAATAAAAATAAAGTGAGGAATGGAATGCTTTCAAATAAAGTAATGAATGATTTGTCAATGATTAGACCAAAATGAATTAATTACTGGGTATGAAATTCTAAGAGTAATTCTTAACCACAAAAGAAGAAGAAGAAGATAAAAAAGAAAAAGGATGTGTATTAATTATCAAATTATCATAGTATTGTTCTGCTAATGGCAAAACTCAAAAGCAGGAGCAGTGACATATAAATTCTTAAAATGGTATGCATAACTAGGGCAGTCTCCCTTTAAACACATTTCAAAAGTGAACCACTGTCACCCCCTTTGCTATAAAATACCTACTTGCATGGAAGTATATTTCCTGAGAAGTATAGTTGCAGTAGAAAATTATGTTAAAGATGTTTGATTTGTTTATAAATTGTTTGGGAAATACTATTTTAATCGTTAATAATACCCTTATTATTTGCCCTAAAAGACAATAAAATTAAGTATAATTTTATGTTTTTATCTTCATTTACACTTATTTTTCTCTCGAAAATTTGAACTTCTTTTATTCTCTTAAGTAAATTATTACCTATACTGCATAAAAAATTGAAATCCATTCTTTCTGATAAATATAGCATTTAAAATTTGTTATTTCTCATAAATTTAACTTCCCAGACTAATTCAAATTATTGGTAATGAAAAAAATAGTAAAATTAAACGTATTTGTGTCAGATTATTATATGAAATAAAAAAAATAAATTATGACATTATTGTAATTAATAAAATTAATTGAATTTATTTTTTTAACATTTATTTTATTTATAAAATTCGATAATTAAAAATTAATTGGATTTATAGACAAACTTATAAGCTGTCAAATAATAGAATCCATTATTCAAAATCAATTAATTTGATGTTAATTTCAACATTCAACAAGTTTTAAACTTTTGAAATCAATTTAAATTTAAAATGATATATTCATAAGGATTTTTTTTTTCTTATAATATTAAAATAGGGTAAAAAACAAATCACTGAATTTATTTAAATTTTGGTCTGGGTTTTGTCCTCATATGGTCACGCTTAGCTTTTCCCAAGTTAGTTCTCGAGCATCAAGTGTGATGAATTATATAACCATTTCAATTGGTGTTCAATAGCTCAAGCTCAAGCATGTTTCTGTAATATGAAAGGAAGGTTTCGAGTTTCAATAATGATTTCTCCTCAAATTTTTGCCACTGTTTTTAACTTTTGCTGGGGTGAGAAATGTTTCCAAATTTACCCTTTCATGATCTACATAGTGTAATTGATACATTATTGCATGTTAATGAGTTGGAGATAATTAAGAAAATAATTAAATATTTATTTTTTCTCTGTAAAATGATTTAATATATTAAATTTTTTATAATTTTTTAAAAATATATTAATTTTTTCTAACGAATATCGCAATATACTATCATATTTTTTCATCTAATTTTACATTTAGTCAACTCTAAAAAAACAGTAAAAATAAAAAAATGTCATTACTATTTAATTTTAATTAATTACATTTTAATTTTTATTTTAAAAAAATTAGGGTTAAAAAATATATTTTCAAATTTTTTATAAATTTGAAAATAAAAATATTTTTATTTTATTTTTAAAAAATAAAAATTTGAAAATAAAAAATAAAAATATTTATTTTTAAATTTTTCAAAAATATGAAAATGAATTTTTTATTTGTATTAAAAAATTTAAGAAATAAATTTTTTATTTGTATTAAAAATTTTAAGAAGAAATAATTTATATTCTTAAAATATTTTTTAAAATAAAAAATAAAAAATATTTTTGTTTATTTTTTATTTTAAAATTTGTCAAAAATATGAAAATAATTTTTTTAACCCTCAAATTTTTTTTTTAAAGTAAATATATAATGTAATTAATTAAAAATAATGGGTAATAACATTTATATTTTTTTACTATTATTGTACGATTGACTAAAAGTTGACTAATGATAAAATTAGACGGAAGAGTCTAATAATATATTATGACATTTGTCAGGCTGAATTAGTGTATTTTTTAAAAGTCAGAGAGAAGTTAATGTATTGGATTATTCTATAAGGGAAAAATAATAATTAATTTTTTAAAAAATATAATATTTTTAAAATTTAATATATTTAATTAATTTTCTTTTCTAATTTGAGTTTTGTAATTTGAATTATGAAATTAAATAAATGAATTTTTAATTTTTAAAAAAGAAACTTATAGATATGTTAATCATTGTTTTATTCGATTTGAACAATTGATTTTAATGTTAATATTCCGATAATCACTCATTAATCTCAATTCATAAAATCCGATCAAAGTAATACAATCAATATTTAGATATTGTATATAATGAATTATATTTTAAAAAATATATATAAGGTATGAATTGAACGGATGACTAGATTTGCCTTTATCATCATGCCACTACCTCATATGGTGAAGTTTTACAAATCCCATCTTACTATCATGGATTTGTGGATAACAAAAACGAATCTAGCATGGAGATTCCCATTACTTTGCCTAGTAGCCTCATCATTGTCCATTGTCCAACACTCTTTCTTTTCTTTTCTTTTTTTAATATTAATATCATGATTTAAAAATTTGAATAAAATAGTTATTTATGAATCGAACCGCTGATCGATTTAATTTAAATAATAAATTTTTTTTATTGAAAATTAAATAAAATTCTTTAAATTTGTTCAATTTACTGTGAATTAACTGATTATTTCTTCAATTGTACAACTATAAAGAAGTCACCTCTGAACTTTAGAATTTAGATAGCAATATATTTTCAAAGACACATCAAAATGGATATTTCTCACGCATTAAAAAAAAAAAAATCAAATGAATAATAATGGGGACCCATCTCTTTTGATCATTCCTTCAAATGCCAATTGATCAAATCATTACATTACCATCATTTCTGGATCCAAATGTGATGATTATTGACCGTTGCAAAACGTTACAACCTAATTCGATTTTAAGCTTATTATAAAGTGTTGTACTACACCAAAATCACTTTCAAACTTGCATGCTATTTAATAAAATTGATACTTAATTCTTAAAAACTTAACAATATAATTTTATAAAATATACAACTTTAGTTATTTTAAATACTAAAATTATATAGAGCGATTAGCATTTTTTGTAATGATTTTTCATATTTTATATCGGTGGACTTTCTTAATTTTAATATAGATAAATGTGAATTAATTATAAAAATATAACATATATTTATGGAAACTAAACTAATGTCTGTAGTAGTATTTTCTTTTGCTATTTTTTTAATTAAAGAAATTTCTAACATAAAATTATTGTTTTTTTTTTCTTGATTAAATTTTTTTATAAAAATTATAATATTAATAATTAATGTTAATTTTTTTTTTGTGAACATGGAATATCGGTTCTCTTTTTTAATATTTAAAAAAATAAAAATTATTTTATGAAACACTAAATTTATTTCAGTTGAATTTTTTTTTAAGCAATTAATGCTGAAAAGGTGAATTCTGCAGCTGAAATGCAATTATTGCAACTCTTATTTATAAAAAAAAACTAATATTTCCATCAAAATTATTTGGTACACACAGTTCACCTAAAAATAAATAAATAAAATGAAAAACATCTCAGATAATTATTATAAAGATGTGAAATTTTCACATAATTATAAAACCACAGAACATGCATATGGGGACCTTAATGGCAAATTTTTTCTTATTCCAAAAATAGTAAAGAAATATTTTAAGGAGTGGAGGCCCTCAAAGAAAGGCCGAACAAACCGTTGGCAACAGCTGTAAGGCATAAAAACAGGCTGAAGACACCCTGTCCCAGCAAACGGGCAGTTAGGGCAGCCACCACTTTTGTCCTAATAAAAAAACAGAAACTCTCTAGTCCTCAAAAAAGAAAACCTATGTGCGTGTGGCTTTAATCAACTGTCTTTTTACGGGCACTTTGCCCTTAACCTCCCTCTCTAGTCTCTATATAAAGTAGTAATCTACCTAGTTGGTTCCACCCCCACTAGCTCATTGTGCGAAACTTTTCTTTTTGCCTCCCACAAAAGAATTTTCCCATTAAAACACTCAATTTAATTTCTTTGGGAAAATTTATTAGCAAAAACTACCGGAAAATCAAGAATGGAGGCATTGAAGATGAGAGTATTTTTGGCTTTGGTGGTTGTTCTTATGGCTTTCTTCGCCGTTCAGAATGTGGCGGCTCAAGAAGCTCCGGCTCCTAGCCCTGCTTCTGATGCCACCATCTTTTTACCTACCATTTTCGCCTCTTTTGCAGCTCTTGCTTTTGGGCTTCTCTTTTAAAATTTTTTTTTTTTGAGTACAGTCTGAGTTCTTTGGCTTAGGTTCTTCTTTGTCCCAATTGGGTTTAGCTACTACAGAAATGGAATTGGGAGCGAAAAGGGCTTGAGGGACATTTGCAGTTTGCTTTGTATTTTATTTTCATTTTTCATGGTTTTATGACCATTTCATTATTTGTATAATTGATGTGATTTGTTATTTTTTGTACAATTGATGTGATTTGTTTACGTGTTATTCTCTGGATCAACTCAATTTTTAATTTTTCACTTAATTATCTTATGATGTTGATTATATTTATACAATCTTTATTTGAGTGATTATATATTTTTGTCAATTTATAAATAAACAACTGTTAACCAAAGTTAGAAATTAGGGTGTAATTTGATTAGGTTACAGGGGTGACTCCAAATTCTTTTATTGAAGGACGAATGGTTGGTGCCATTTATGATGTAGCAAAGTAAGATGTGGAAACAAGGGATAAATTACATTCATTCATTCTAATTTAATTTACCTTTTAATTTATTATTCTCTCTAAATTTTTATTTATTATACAAAAATTCTCAAATAATAATTTTATTTTAAAATTTTTAAATTATATATATATAAATAAAATTTAAATTATATAATTTAACTAAATGTAAATTTTTATTTAATTGAGATTTTTAAATAATATATATATAATTTTGAGACTCAATTGATTCATTAACTAAAAGTTCATATGTGGATTTCTATTAAGATCCTATTTAGTTTAATTAATTTTACCGTTATTATTAATAGTTTATTAATTATTATAATTAATTCAATATAAATTAAATAAAATAAATAAAAAATATATAATTAATTAAATATAAATTAATTGAAATGGATAAAAAAAAAATACATGATCAATTGTATATGAACTAATTAAAATGAAATAAAAAAATATGTGAATATATTAGATATGAATTAAATGAAATAAATAAATAAATAAATATAATTATTTAAATTTTAAATAATTTTTAAAATTATATTTTAATGAAATACATATTATAACCAATTATATGTATAATATTAATAAATTATTAATTTATAATATAAATGGATCATGTAATAATTTTCAAAAAAAAATATTTGATTAATTTATCAAAATTATTAATTTAACTCAATAGTTTAAATTGGAATTATAGAAAATTATTATATAATATATATTATTAATTTATCGAGTATTAATTTATATATATTTTATTATAATTTGTAATACTTATATTATTTATATTTAAATTTTTTAAAATTTAATTATTACTATTACTAATATTTATCCTAAGAAAAATTTGGTTGATTAATTAATTTTCTAAACGACGCCGAACACTATAATTAGTACTGGATCATGTAAAACCATGGGCCATGGTCCAATTAAAATCCAAAAGATTTAATTATAGCTTCAAACCAAAATGAGGGCATTATAGTAATTAACCATGATATATAATGAATAAAACCCTAATTTTCCAATCTTAAAAACCATTGTTCGATTCGGCAGCATTACAAGAGCTTCTGCAATGGCAAACCCAATTCTTATTTTCCTCTCTCTGTTTTTCTATGGAATAAAGATCTTTTATTTATTTACAACAATAATAACTGCCTTGAAGAGTAGCCATATGAATATGAATTCAATTTCATAACTGGCTTAGTTAACAGGCAGAGATCAAATTCATCATCCAAGGCCTTTTGAGGGGACAGATTTTGTCAATCTTTACATCAATTGTCCTCCAAGCAGCCTTAGACATTTTTTTTATCATTTTTAAATCTTTAGAAATATCAATCAATTTGTATTTGCCTCCGAATAACCAGAAGGTTCAATCTAAACAATGCCGTTTGGTTCAGACAGAGGCGAATAACAACCCGAATCAGTTTGAGGGTAACGAAACTTTTCTTTTTTTTTTTTCCCTTGCCTAGATAGATTCGGATATGCTAATTATTTTTGCTTGTTTTTTTTTTTTTCTTTGAAATTGAAACTGAAATTGTGCCGATGATGAGATCAGTCGTTATAAATAACCATCTTTCGGGACTGAACATTGGTTGTTGACAAACTGCCATTCTGAGGCAATATTTGGTTGATTTGTTAGGGTTTTATAAATAGATTTCATACTATTTAGAACTCAATTAAATTGGATCATATGGAATGGCAATTTCTGTGCTAATTCTAAACCTTAAACTCAAAATGATTTCTACTTATTTATTTTTTATTTTTTGGGGATATAAAATGTTTTCTAACTCCAAATAGAAATCTAGTTAAATGATCTCTTATGGGTTCCACATAAACTGTCTGTATCGTTAAAATCCCTGTTTATGCTCCACTGAGGAAGGAACTTGTCTGAAAAATGACCTTGAAGCCTTTTTCAAGTAATTAGAAGGAAAAAAAGGGAAAGAGATAATTGGGTATTTGAAAATTAAAGCCAAAATGTCACGTAGATTATGGCCTTTGCTTTTGCAATTGAGCTAAGCTTCAACTTGTATGTAAGCGTAAATCAAGGAACATTCTTCTCCAACAGTACTTATACTTCAATTTTTTGACTACCAGCCCATCAATTTGGGTCTAAATAGGCATATGCAGTTAAATCACTCCTCCAAATTGGACAAAATGGCCTACCTTACCTTGCAAACCTAAAATTATGATTTCTCCGTTTCCCACAGAGAAATTGTATCTGGTTTATAACATGGGTTGATACACTTTCCAATTTAGATCTCACGTAAGTCCAAATATATGTCCTTCCAAACAAATATTAGTCTTTTCAATCACTTCCTTTTCTGTTCTCTTTTATTTGTTTAATCACTCCTTTGACAAAAGAATAGTATTACATTTAGGTCGAGGAAAAATTAAATTAATTCTAATTTTTTAAAATTAAAATTATATTAAAATTATAATTTCAATTTTTATTTTATATAAAGAATCATAATTAAAATTAAAATTAAATAAAAAAAAGAGTGATGATGAAAGTAGAGTGAAGTTGGGAGCGGTGATGGATCGTCGACAATGGCGATGGAGATGATGATTCGATGAGTCACCGTCTCCGGTGATGACGATCCAAATAGCTTTTATTACTGACGGTGATAGTGGTGGTGGATCATCAGCAGTAATGGCGATAGATTGCCAATGGTGATGGCGAACCATCATTGCTGGATGTTGACAGATCACCATCGCCAACGGTGATGCTGGAGTGTGGCGGCGGCGAAAATGATAGTGGTGATTATAAAATTATATTTATTATGGGTTGAGAATAAAATTATATAATTATTTTTTTAATTATATTATAATTTTATGAAATTATAAATAAAATTTTAATTTTAATTTTGCATAAATGTCAAGCACTAAATATAAATTTTAATTCTAATTGCGAATTTAAATTTTAACTTTAGTTCTAAATTTTTAAAGTAATTTATATATATTTATTTATTTTAAATTAAGACGGTTAAAAATAATTTTAAATTAAGACGGTTAAAAGTAATTTTAAATTAATTTATGTGTTCAAAAATTATTATTAAAAGAATAAAAACATTAAAAAAGAAAAAAAGAAAAAAAACACTTCTAAAATCTTGATATTTTAGATGTGGTTGAATTTTGTTATGACAGACCCTACCCATCTGTCAACAACTTGAATTACTTGAAGGTTTCTCCATGTACATGGCATCCAACATATACTCCCAAAAAATTTTTATAAAAAATTTATAGCTTTCACATCACTAATTCTAGTGAACACCATGACACCATTTTTGACAATTAAACACTATACAACATTTACTTTGTCTGATAAATCAATGGAGCGAGAGTAACCCACTTTCTAAAGTGGGTCATGACTCAATAAATCTCTTTTGTTTGGATATTTGGATAACTTGGATTGTTCAATCAAGTCATTTTCTGTCTTTATTTCTTCTTCATGGCTAATATATAAAAATATCCATTTCTTTTTTTTTTTAAATAGCTTTTCTGATAAATCTCATCAGCTAGGCAATCAACATGGCATCTTATTTTAATCCATAACTAACAATTAGCCAAAGTCAAGAATAAGGATAATAACCATTAGAATTTATATAGGGGCAATTTAATGATACAAATTTTATATAAATAAAAAAAGAGATAATTAAAGGGTTTTTAATTACGAAAACCACCTATAATTTTTTTTTTAAAAAAAAAAAGCTTAAAAACCATAGTCTAGAATGCTGTCCTTTTCATATTAACAAATAAATAAATCCATATGTTTAACCTTATACTTGGTCAAAAATGGGGCATGATCTGATCATTCATCATTCCATCTCATACGAGTCTTGAATCATTTTTAATTATTCTGGTAAAATATTCAATATATTGTCTTCTCAAAATCAAAACAAAACAAAACAAAAATGAACATTATTCTCACAATATTTTAGGGACTTGTTGATTAGTAGACAATAACTTGGGCCAATGCCCATAATACAGACTTTTAGCTAGTGCTATAAGTGGGATCACACAAACATATCCCCACCTCTACTCTGTACATAAGCATAAAGAATCTCTATTACAAACAGCAGGATTCATCAGAATCTATAAACAAACAGAGATCTCACATTAATATATTTATGTACAAAATATGAAGAAGACCCTTTTTATAGAACCTTACATAGAGGCAGAACAGAAGATTCACCACCACGATTGACAGCAAGGAACAAATGGAGGCTTTTGTATTAAGCAATTGCTTCAAAGACCATCGTAGTAACCTCCAAAACTTATGTGAGCTCTAGCAATGGGAACTCCTCTAACTGTTGTAATTGCTTCATTCAATCTCGTTGCATGGTGAACCACTTGCTTAATCCTCTAAAAAAAACAATTGGGATTAATTAGAACTAAGAATCATCAAATTGTCACAATGGTGGATGTCCTAATTATCAGTAAATGAATATCAGAAACTGTGCAGAAGTTTTTACAAGTAGACCATTGGATCTGGTAGAAAACAATTAGTTTTGTATATAAGTTTATAAACCTATGTGATCTATTGACTGATTTTAAATATACTTTTGCATATGCACATATAAACACACGGATGAATATTAGATCATTATGTAAATCAATTTTTTTGCTACAAAAACTTTCAATCACATTTTCTTTACTAATATGTGTTGTAATAATTGACAAGAAATATGTCTTTATGACAATTGCTTGTTTGGTAACACTGCATTTAATTGTACTTATACTTGATCAAGAAATCAAATTAAGCATCACAAAACAGTAGAAAACACCATCTAAAAGTCATCCAAGTGATTGTATCTGTATGGAACTAGAACTAGATATGCCTAAAGAATTTATGGTTTGATAGAATGATACAAAAATTGGGTAAAAATCTAAAATTTAGAAAAATACTAGAAAGGTATAGAAACAAACCTTGTCATCAGCGTAAATCTGGAATCTCAGCTTTTGGTTCTGTTTTTCCTGCTTGTTTCTTTGTTGGTTTCCAAACAGTATAATACAAACAGTAGCAGCTGCAACACCAAAGGAGCAAATAGCTCCAATCCCATTCAAGCTCCACTTCCAAAGATTCAATCCACCACTATTCTCCTCCCAGTTAACCTCTTCTTCTTCTTCTTCTTCTTCCGCTTTGATATTTTCATTAGTATTCTTGAATCTTGGGGAAGTAATTTTGGTCTCCAAGATCTCACCTTTAAAAGCCTCACTTTTGTCCTCAAAATTAAACTTGCCAGTAGCATCAATTTGAGGAGGCACAAATGATCCTTTACTTGTTGGAGATTTTGGAGAGTCCAATATTTTCATGTCGACAAATTCATTTTCCTTCATTTTCTTGAAGAAAACTTGAGAAATTGGGTCTTGTTCAGCTTCTTTAATTGAAGCTAAATCAGAACCTTTGATTTCTGGCAAGATCATAGAAGTCAAATTAGTGGCTTCTTTTGGTTTGAGTTCTTCTTGATCTTTACCAGTTGTTATTGTTTTGGGTTCCAATTGAAACGGAACTGGGACAAGTTGATTAGGCACAATTCTTGAATTTTTTGGGGGCGAAGATGGGCACACAAAATAGTTCATATTGAAATTGGAGCTATGTTTGGTTGCTCCATAATTCTTTTTTTCACCATCTTCATGAAAATCAAGAAACCCACCAGTGGGAAGAATCTCCCACTCTTCTAGATTCATTTCTTGACGGAATTTTCTTGGAAGTGAAATTGGATCAAAGAAATGAGTTAATTTATATATGAAAATCTCTATTTTTGATCTTGGGTTGTTGAATTACCGATCAAAGAAGGTGGCTTTTGATGGAGTTTTGTGTGGAATTGTCATAGAAAGAGAGAGAGGGGGAGCTAAGGCCACCTCAAAAATATGAGGTGTCTCATTGCTCTTTGTAGTATTAAAGATTGAAAACCCAGAAGGAAGGCAAACAGATATGACATGGTTTAAGATCTTATCCCCACAAAAGATGACAATTAGGGGGTGGTCCAATGGGTCCCACTAAAAAGAATGCCTTCTTAGATAGGATTCCTGGATATTTCTTTTTTAATTTTTATTTTCTATAAGTTCTGATTACTATAATGTTGTTACTTACTTTAGATAAATATTAGCTTTTTTTTTTCCGAGAAAATTTAGATAAATATTAGCTAACACTAGTGATCAAAATATTAGCGCATATGTTCCTTTTTTAAAGGTCTCTTTATCAACATGTTTGCTGGAGATACCTTCAAGAGTCTTTACTCTCATTAATTGGCAGTGATGGAGGTAGCCCAAGTTCAGTGGTTTGGGCCACTCATAATTTTTTTTTAAAATTAATTTAATAAATTTTTTTTCTTAATTCATCTTAAAATTTAAAATTCTTGACCTAATTCATCCAAAGTTTCTATTAACTAAATATTTTGGTCTATCAAAAAATTTAATTTTTTCATAACCAAGTTATATTTACTTATTTATATTATTATTTTTCAATTAAATTTTTTATTTAAATTAAATTTTATATTTATATAAAAAAATTAATTTTTAATTTTTTGATTTCGTTATTTTGATTTGGAAAGATAGAGAAAGAGCAGAGTTGGTTGCTCCTCACTTACGGAAGTTTTCTTGAAATGGAAGTGATTGGTAAGGTTATAATTGAATAGAAAAGTGGAAAAAGATGAAAGTGAAAGCCCTACCATACAATACAACTGTCCATAGGCAGGTATCTTTGTTGGACTTTTCCTCCTTTAACTAAAGGCTTTTTTTTTTAAAGGTCTTAAAACCCTACTTCAGAAACACTCAAGTCTTAATGCCTATGACAGATAAGGGCATGCATAGTCCCAATGAAACTTTTTCTTTTTTAATTATTGCAAGTAAAACAATACAGAACAGACATCTTAAAGTACCATAATTCTGAAAATATTTTATCAAGTTTAAACTATGAATTTTTTTTGCTACATTCATCAAAATAAATTTTAATATCACTTGTAAGTGCAACAAACCAATTTGTGAAAGTAGCAATTTTCATATGCATTTTCTTTAATTGATTGCACCAGTCCATGTTTTGTCTTGTTGAGGAGGCAATATTTGCTTGCATTTTTCCACATTTGCTTCTACAATAGTACATGTTGCTTACAAGTTAACCCCTTAAAAGAGAATAATTTTTAGTCGTTTTCTATGATAGCCAAGAACACGTTGCAAAGCCGCCTAAGAACCATTTTTTGTCTTTCATGGGTTCAAATTTAAATGTGGAGCTTAAGCCAAAAACAGATTCAACAATCAACAATGATAAATACCAATTGGACCACTTGCGAATATCACTATATTGGAATTTTTATTACTGTTTTAGTACTATTTCATTTAGAAAGATTTATCTTGTTCGTTACTTTAAATAAATAAGAAACCTTGTGCTTGGAGTTCAGGTACTGAATAAAAGGAGTTCTAGGCTTCTGGACCACATGCAATGGAAGAATAATAATACAAATTTTTATTTATAATTCTATTAGATTTTAGTCACACCCTATCAAATTCACTATAGATTTGAGCATTGGGAATAACATGGGAAATATTCCACATGAAATGCTTGATAGAATGATGAACCATATCATAAATTTGTTGCTGATTTAGTTTCAAATTGAAAAAGATATCATATCTGTCTGCAAAGACCAAAATAACTGTCTACAAAAAAGGCATAGAATAAAGGTCTAGAAACTAGAATATCATCTTGATAAAAGCTCTAGAATAATAGATGAAGTCGATAACAACATTAATTGACTCATCCCATATTGCTTAGGTAACCCCACACATAACGGGCAAAGTTATTTCAAAATTATTCTTTTGCTGGAGTAAGGAACCTTCTGGTTATTACCCAAAATCTATCTAGCTTTTACTTAAATCATTTCAATTCATTGAGAATTCAGCTGTTTTGAGAGAGAGAGAGAGAGAGAGAGAGATCATTACAAGCTTACATTCAACTGATGTATGAAGAGGTTCCTCCAAATGACAAATAATATACAAAAAGGGCAAAGCTGTCGTCAAATTTACATGCCTGGTTTACTTCCAAAACTCATACACCGGACAACAACTTAAACTATCATCATCATCATCATTGCTAATTATAATTAAATTTTAATAGAGAGAGAAAGAGGGAGAGGGAGAGGGAGAGGGAGAGAGAGAGAGGAGACTGCCTGTCCCCGAGCATCAAAACAGTGGTAATACGTTATCTCATCACTAAGCTCCTTTAATCCCAAGAAAGATGGTGCCTGTGTTAAGATTGTGATCTAGTTGATGATGAAGATTTGCCCAATGAAACAGAAGCCAAGGAAGAAGCCCAAACCCGGCAATTTTTGGCACCTTCATGGAAGTTCCTGGTCTTGCATAGTCTCAGCCTGGTCCAAATCCTCCTCACATCAATCATGTTCAGGATACGGCCAAATAATTGACTTGTCTCACCAAATATTTCTAAGTTGAAATGGGGAACATACGATCCACAGAAAGCCTTGAGATGAGACAACACTTTCGGAGATACAAATAGCAATACTCGCAAAAGAAAAAACAGCATTGCAAATACTAAGTAGGGTTCCTTTTTCATCATCTTCTCCAACGAAGACAGATTCCATGGCTGCATGATTGATTCTCTACCACTATCCAAACCAGTTGGCTCATCTTCAGCAAAATACTGAACCGGTTTGAGTCCTGAAATTGCAGATGGCAGGTTATAGAACAGCAACTATAAAATTTTACTAGTGACTCCTAAACTCGGTTCAGTTGTATGGAACCGAGGTTCTAACATGCAAGAATAATTTGGCAGACCAACGACAGTGTTTAATACACAATAGTAGATAATGAAACTAAGAACAGGATGATGCATCACTGCTACACATGATTCTTCAGTAAAGAAAAATAAAATTACCTGTTGTTTTCTCATAAAATTGAACAAGGGATTGGAGATTCTTCAGCCCATGATATTGCACCTTTGATGTCTGGTTGACCATTATTATTGAGGGCAAGCTATGGATTCCATATCTCGAAAATATACTGCGAAAGATATTGATATTAGTAGAAATTAAAGCCCATTCAAACAACCTTAGTCTTTTGACTCTACCTCCAAATAATCATCATTTGTATAGATTGAGACACAGAGAAAGACATTAGAAATGCTAATATGGTAGGAGACACGCCATAAAAGGAAATGTACCTAAAATGTAAATGAACAATCCACCTAGAGGTAGCAATCAACTAGTAAAATGGGAAATAACAAATAATTGCAAAATCTAGCATCTTTTTTCTCCCTATATTTAAGAACACGGAGAAATGTATTTCAACTTGCAACTACCAAATCCACAGGTCAAGACACAGCTTTTGTGCATGCATGGATGCATACACGTACATTATACCTACTAAGCATACAGCACAGTCATTGTTCCGGCACTTGACATATGGACCACAGAGAAACTGTAATGAGAATTTAAATTTGATAACAAGTCCCTTGGTAAAACTTGAAAAGTGAAGATTATCTAACAAGATAATATCCCAGTTGATCAATATCATGAAATAATATTACAGGAGGTTTAATGGAATCATACCTTGGGAAGGCTGAAGATTGCTCAACAGCCAAATGTTCTATTTGAGGGTACATGGAAGCAAGCATATTAAATTTAGGATGCAAATCGCGTGAAAATGGGCTCCAGGAAGCATAGAAGAATACAGATGTATATGAGTTTCCCTGTTTTGAAGTTAATGTTCTGTCCAGGAAGTTCCCATCAACCTATGACAACAAATAAATATATGATTCAGCACTAGGAAGTGAAGTAAAACAAGAACGTTAACAATCAAACACAAGAAAAGTTATCATGAAACTAGTAATAGCAGAGAAATAAAGGCACAAAATAGATTTTTAAGTGAGCCAGAAAAAATGGCATATATGGATGCTAAATTATGGCATATGTAGTAAATGTAGATCAAAGCCAGTGACATTTATTATAAGTTGGAAAGACACACTGACAAGGAAAAAATACAAGTCAAAAAAAGGCAGGCATATAAAAACCCAATCAAGAGACAGAGTAGACTTTGAATCACATATCAAACATAAACTTCTATGTATACAAATTCAGTCATGAATATGTTTTCCTCATATCTTCAAGTTGTAGTACAAATAAGCTAATTTTGACCGTACTATTCAAATGGATATGATGTGTGAAAATAAACCTAACTGACCACAATATAAAAGAAAAAACAATGTTCCCGTTATTGCAATAAAAAAAAGCCAAAAAGTATACACCAAGATGTGAATTGATTAAATAAAATAATTCTACCAATACCTCTCTTCAATAAAATGTCAGGTCACCAGAAAATTTAACAACCAATCATCAAATGGGAAGTGTTAGAAAAATAGAACGTTAATTTTTAAAAGTAAACGAAAATTTGAATACCATACTATTTCTAAGTTTAGAGAGGATGAGTGCGGAGATAAAAGTTTCCCCCCTCCTTTTTCTGTTTTTTTCTTGAGTTCTAAAAGAATGTCTATGACCAACTATTGTTAAAACACCATGTTTCTCTCTTTTTAGGTTTCACCACTTTGTCCTAGAGTGCCTAGTTCCTTTAATCATCCATGCCCATATCTTAAGGAGTTAACATCAATAGCCACCAATCTAATTTCGCATAACGTTTAAAATAGGGAGTGGTACCACTTGTTTACACCTGAACTACAGAAAACATGATGAAGACTGCATGAAGTTGCAATCACTTTATCCATGGATGGATAAAGAAACAGCTAAAGAGCATAACCTCCAAGAAGTAAAAGATAGCTAGATTTTTTTTGTGATTCCCCAAGGTGATCCCATATGGCTACTCTAGTATGTCACCTTCCCAATCAAATACTTACATATATACATAAATAACTAGTGGATTCAAATAGGCATGTATTTTTAGGCTTCCATAGGAGGTACTTACAGAGTCTCTACGATATTTTTCCATAAAAGCCTCTGTTCAATCTAATTCTTCACAGGAACACTTTAAAATCTCCTCTTCACCAAAAAGTTTGATGTTCCTAATAATATTGGTGGGACTGTGAAACATTTCACACATAATTCTAGAATCAGAAGTTCATCAGTTATGAGTATATGTTTCCAATTTCCTTTTGTTTCTTCCAAGCATTTATCATTCGAGTATTCTCACTCAGAAATAGCCTAAGATAGATCTTAATAATGTCTCAAAAATCTTTCATGAAGGCCGGATCTTGCTTTAAACATAAAGTATTACATCTGAAAAACCAAGAATATCTGCCCTGCAGCTGTACAATGCATTATTAGAATAACTGGATGTCTCCCTGAGAATTATAGTGTACTATATTGTGTGTAATATAACATCACCTAACACTTGAGAAGTAACCATAATCAAATTAACAAAATACTAGTTGTTTCACACAATTAACTTTTCCTTTCTCCTTATATGAGATTCCAATTCAAAAACCAAACAAAATTCCAATTCACAGTTCTCCATGTACACACGTTAAATTCAAAGCTTCTCGAAGACAATCCAATTGAAGTTTCCAGTCAGGGATATCAAAAAGCCAAACAACCTTTAGCCCTAATCCCAATCCGCAAAATTTCACCACAAAATCAATAGCTAACCAACATTGACCTGCAACTTAAACCTAAACACCTAAATATCCATAAACTAATATCAACCAAGGCGATAAAAATAAGATTAGAACAACAAGAAATGGCATCAAATTAATAAATCAAATTAAACAATGAAAATTAATTAACCCGTTAATCCATGATTAAATGCAAAATAATTGAGAAACTAATAATGATAGTAAAACAACATATCATAATAATGACCAACAAACCAATCAATGCAATCAAAATTAACACAAAGTACATAATCTAAAGCGAAAAATTTAATAAAAAAATAAGAAATAAAAAAAGAAAGCGTACCTCAAGAGGATGATTTGGGGAGATCGAGAGAGGACATTGAGATTGAAGATTATATAAAAACAAAACAGATTGATTAGGGCAAATAGAATCCGACAACGCCGAAGCAGACACGGACGAAATCGAAGCTCCAATATGCAGCAATAAAATAAAGACCAAAGCCATTGAAGGGGGCAGGAATCGAGAATAAACACCAGCGGAAAGGGCAATTTTAGGCAGAAAAAAAAACAAAACACAATAATAAGAAGAAGAAGATACAGAAGATAAGACCACACAGAACAGAAAGAAACACAATACGAACAAGAAGAAGATGATGAAGAAAGAAATTTCTCTCTCTCTCTCTATCTCTCTACAACTTTGAAAATCTCTCAGCTACGAATTGGGAGAGAGGTCGTGTCAAAGCCGGTGTACTGAATTTTGGAGGAGATGGACGGTTGTGATTGAGCTCTTTATTTGTGGCCATCCGATTCCCACTTTCTCTATTTTTTTTTTTTTTTTACATTCTTTATTTGCTTTTCGTACCAAAAATCCCGTTTTTATTTTATTTTGGGACTGTTGAGGGATGTAAACAGCATGATGCTTACAGCCTAATGCTTTTGATACAATTTTTGATAATAAATGGATTTTGGTTATAAATAATAAGATTTTAAAATAATCATTTTAAAAAATTATTATGTCTAATATTTTAAATTAATTATTTAAATACTCAAAAAAAAATTATTTAACAGTTTAAATTTCAAAATAATATTTTATAATTATTATATATCAGCGGGCAAAAAGGAAATCATCCATCCCTTTATTTGATCTTTTCTTAAAAGAAAAAATAAATACTTATTTTGTATGTTTGTTAATAAAATATTTAGGATAAATTAATATTTCATATCTGAGTTTTTATCTAAATAATTAATTGATTATTATTTTCTGAAAAATTAATTAAGTATTCTCTAAATTTTATTTTCTTTAAATTCTTAGCTATTCCGTCCATTTTTTTTTTATTTTTTAGTTAAATTTATTTGAATAAACTAAATCTACTATGTATATATTACAAAATTATAATTAAAAAATTTATCATTGGATTTAGTTATTTAATAAGAAAATTTTAGTTAATAAATTGAATTAAAATAAAATTTCAATCAATTAATTTTTTTCTTGTTTTTAATACATATGAAATTATTTTAATCATCTCATATTAATTTAATTAAAATAATATAAAAATTAATTGAACTGATTAAAAAGTTTGATGAAAATAAAATTTATTGACTATTTAGACTCCATTTAGTTTAATAATTTATAGAATTTTTAGTTGTTATTAATTATTGATAATTATTAATTGTTAATTAATAGTTAATTGTTGTATTGTTTAGTTGAATTATTGTTAGTTGATGATATTAATGTGATTAATATTTATTAAAAATAAATATTAAAATCTATTTTTTAATTAAATATTATTTTTAATAAGATAATTTAATTATTTATTTAAATAAATATAAGTTATTTTAAAAAAATAAATTAGATTTTTTAAAATAATAATTATTTACCTAATTAATAATTATCTAAATAATCAAAATTTTTGATGTAACTGTTAAAAATTAAAAAATTAACACATACATCAAAATTTGTTATCAAATATTTATTTTATTAATTTTAAAAAAATATTAGTTAAGTTAAATATTAGATATAAAATAATAATTTATCCAAACATTTATTAAGCTTGGTTCTCAATAAAGAAATAAACAAATATACAAATTGACTAAATAATTTATCTTATAAAGAATAGGAAGGAAAATTGAATTTGAGTTTTTTTTTTTTTTTTAGTTTTTGAGAATATATTATGTTGTTTTTTAAAACTAAGAAACTATAAATTAATAATATAACATTTAAAATGGCGTGTTTAAAAATATATTATTATTAATATAATTACTTTAAACAGTATCAAAATTTATATAAAAAAATTATACAAAGAAATGTTTGAAGCTTTTATATAATTTGATTTGATACTTTTTTTGAGTGGGGCTAGTTTATCTTCGTTTCCAAACAGAAGACAAAAATCAAGTTTCAAAGTGAAAACAGCGTGTTTGGTGATTTCCTTCTCTCTTCTCGTTTCCTCTTCCATCGTTTTCACCTGTCTCCAAAGAAACCTAGCACATAAGATTTCGGGGCTTGAAGCTGAGAAAGCTTAAAAATGGAGATCACAGACAAGAAGGAAACAGAAAACAACAATAATAATAATCCTCAAACAGTAGTAGATTCAGACGTTATCGATAAAGAAGCCGAAGAACGCCAAGCCCGTGAGCTTAAAGCTGGTTTGCATCCTCTCAAGGTCCTTTTCTCTCCCTCTCTATCTATACATTATTTAGAGATTTTCAATTCCTGCTAATGCCTGTACTTTTTTATTATTTTGCGATGGATTAGCCGGATATCAGATTTAAAATATATTTATGTAAAATTAGCTAAATTTGTAGGTATGATATTAGAGTCTATTTGTGTAAATCTCAAGTGAAAATGGATATTAATTTGTATTTGTATTAATGAGAATTTTTTTTACAAAATATAAAAATAATATTATATCAAAATGGAGCCTTAAGAGAAATTAAAAGTCGAGAAAAGAAAATTATATGTAATTTGAAATGCTAGCTGAAATATGCTGTTGTTTTCAAGTTTGAGATTAGGTTGTCAGAATTTAAGGTTCTGTTGTTTTGAAATGGCAAGGTTTTTGGTAGGTCATTTGAGTGGTAGAAAGACTATGGGATTGAGCTTAAATTGACTTGGGTTTTGGAATATGAGTGTGTTTGGTTAGAACTAGATTCTGGAAAACATGAGTATTTAAAAAAAGCAGAAGATACAACTGTAGTTTAACAACCACCTTGTGGTAGGCATTGAAAGCACAGACCTGCACATTCGAATCTCTATGGTTCAGGCTAAAAAAAAAGGTGAAATGGGAATTTGGAATGACCTAGAGGTCCACCCTTTAGGTGTCTGAAGCTGCTTTCAAAACTTCAATGGAAAATGAAAGGAAAGAAAATATGGTTCACTTTCATTTGCTTAAGTTTGCAATGATCACATTTTAAATGAAGCCATTTAGATTCTCTTACTCTACATGCCATCAGAGTTTTCATATGCTATTTCTATAATAGTGGTAATGCCCATTGAATTACACTCCCAGCCTTGTGCTACAGAGGTAGACCTATCTATAGAATTTAAAGACCATTTTATGATTGAACCACAAAGAAAGTTTGTAATGGAGAAAAATGCTTTACTTTCCTTCGTTTGAACTTTGATCCCTTCTGTCTCATTACCTTGCCCTTTTTCAGACATAATTTATTCCCATGTCATTGTAAGCAAGCCGAACTTAGATATGGAGTTGTTACTACTTGGATTAAGTCTGCAGAAGTCTATGCCTTCAAATTGTAATGCAAATGTGCATTATACTACAACACACTTGAATCGTTTCACATTTACTACTAAGAGTGGTTTTATTTGTGTGTTGGTTTGCTTTATCCATTTCTGTTTTAGATATATGATTTATAATGGCTTTGTTTTAGTAGTGTTTATTTGGCTTTGACTATTTGTGACCAGCACAAGTTTGTATTTTGGTACACTCGCCGAACTCCAGGAGTTCGAACACAAACATCATATGAGGACAATATAAAGAAAATCATGGAGTTCAGTACAGTAAGTCTATTTTCTTTGAACCTGTGGATATATGAGTTTGAGTTAAATCCTCACCTAAATACAAGTTCTTTTTTTTTTTCTGGGTTCATTTTGCTAACTGGACCATTACCATTGTTCTATGTAGGTTGAAGGCTTTTGGGTCTGCTATTGCCACTTGGCTCGACCTTCTTCTTTGCCTAGTCCCACTGATCTACATCTTTTCAAGGAGGGAATCCGCCCTCTATGGGAGGTCACATCATAAACCTAACCTTGTGATACCTTTTGATCACCTTTTATTTTAGTTGTGGCAATTCCATAATTGCTGGGAATTTTTCAATATTATGCCAAACATAATAAAAAGAACTTTAACATTGTTATCTTCCAGGATTCTGCTAATTCCAATGGTGGCAAGTGGATAATACGATTCAAAAAGGTTGTCTCAGGACGATTCTGGGAGGATCTGGTAAGAGGAAAAGCTAAATGAACTTTTCTTTCTTAGTTGCATTTTGCATGGGATATACTTGCTGTTTGGTTATTGCAATTGACAATTTAATGTTGGTTGAAAATTGTTGGCTTCTTTTGTTGTAAGGATCCTTAATGAAGGCCTATTAATTTTGTTTGACTATTGGGAAAACACATATGTGTATGTGCACACACCCATCATGTGTGTGTAATTTACATTTATGTTTGCTGCTCCTTTATTTCTTATGTGTGCCATGTTAGATTCGGCTAATTTAAATACTTTTATTTAGAATTTTATGTCAACTTCTCTCTGTGGGTGATTGGTTCCTTACTAGACAGCACATTAGATGAGAGTGACTGGTAAATAAATTAGATGCATTCCTTGTCACCTTTTTAAATGCATTGTATGATTCTTCTTTCAACATTGAATTTGGGTTTTGTTATGAAATTATAAAGGCGGCTCTTCCATTAATTTAGAATTCCTTGAATTGGTATTCTTTTTGTTTACTTTCACATGCATATGCAGGTGCTTGCCTTAGTGGGTGACCAACTTGAGTACAGTGATAACATATGCGGTGCAGTACTAAGCATTCGTTTTAATGAGGATATACTGAGTGTTTGGAATCGCAATGCATCTGATCGTCAGGTCAGTAATATCTGGTTTGGTTACTTTTTTTCTTACCTCTTTGCTTCTTCAGAAGGCAATATCTCAACCTTTTTTTTAATGTTTTATGTTACATTAGGCTGTGATGGCTCTAAGAGATTCGATCAAGAGGCACTTAAAACTTCCCCACAGCTACGTTATGGAATACAAACCTCATGATGCTTCTTTGCGTGACAACTCATCGTATAGAAACACATGGTTGAGAGGGTAAAAGTATCTGGATTACGAAGCTGGATGAGGAATCCGAGTGCAAAGTCAAGGCTCACTTTTAGGTCCTACTTTATATTTGAAGTTCATCCCTGATCAAGCAATCCTTTTATACTTATACTTAACAACCTGTTTGGCTGCCTTGATATCCTGTAGGTTGAACCCTAAATTGGTACTGGCTGAAACAAAATGACTGTTTTAATGAAATTCTGGACATGCCTTAGGATGCTATAGTGTTCTGCATGTATTGTTATGTCCAGGAGTAGGCTTTGATTATAGATAAAGGTGGAAGTTCATGGTCTGGTGACAGTGAATACTGAATATGGCATACGTCTTGGAAAATGGAAAGTAGATGAACTAATGAATGCACAATACCAGTGCGTTAAGTCTAAGTTTCTGCTTCTGCGGTATTGGCTGTGGCTTTATGCAACATCATAAGAGGGTACGCCTCTAGCATCCTCGAGGATCTTTTGTCCACTGTCTTCGGCATACGCTGCTATAATATTTTCTTTCAAGAGATGCTCTAAATTCTAGTTTTTTGTCTAAATACCATAATGTTGCTAATTTCAATTTTATATTGCTGGTACTTGGTTGTTGCAATTAGTCTCAGTTAAAATATATATATATATATATATGTGTGTGTGTGTGTGATGCAATTGGTTTATTGCCATTGGTAGGCATGATGGTGAGATTCGGTAGATTCATAATGGCATTTTCTGGCGCATTTGAACAGTGAGAATTGGGAAAGATCTTGAACAAGAAATTTAATCTAACTGGGTTGCAATGCCCAGTGCCCGAGCAGAAGAAAGACTGGATTGGAGGGGAAATACGAGGGAACGTTCTGTGGTCTATTATTTTATAACACTAGGACAGGTGTTATGATACGATTAAGGATTTGTTTGGTTGAGCTGATGTGCGGGCTATTTGACATCTCCATTGGCGGAGAGTTGTCACGTCCTTCATGTCCCTATTTTAGGTATAATTTGGTGGTAACTGCATTTATACTTTAATAGATTCATCCTCCTTCTTCTTTTTTTTAATCCAGGTTCACGTCAGTGACTCTCTTTCTAAACTGTTAAACATATCATGAAAAATTAACTGCATCAAAACAGTAAGCAAAAATAACTGGCACCCAAGATCCTACTGGTGTAGAAATGGAAAAGCTGATAAAAAGAATTCAAGAGTTTAAGAGAAATACATCAGATTGTCAAGTTATAAGGGAACCGGATCCAAATGCCTGAAAATATCATATACATGCTGTCTTTTATAGAATTCTAGCAAGACGGTACCAATTGCCAAATGCCATGTAAATATAATTTGCTTCTCTCTCTTTTTTTTTTTTTTGGTAAAAATAAATATAATTTGCATTTGCATTAGGCCGCTTCAGATCTGCCCCCGTGGTCATGCAATTTATATACCTTATGAATTAGAGACCAATTATCAACAAGATGTCTTTCAGATATTATATATAACTCCAGTCTAACTTTTATTGATGTATTAACAATTGATATTTCACATAATTCTGATTACTGGGAGATTACAACTTCAGCCATGTGGGTTGGATTAGACCAGCAAAACTTAGAAACTCTTCTTTTTTTCCCTTCTCGAAATGGACATCTGATGAGTTCCTGCGATCAGCCCTAAACAGATGATTGAAGTCCAATGATACCTGCCAAAATCAAAGCCAGAAATGCCAGGTTTCTAAATACAAGGAAAAAGAGTTTAAATAAAATAAAAACGTATATCACATTTAATGCATTACATCTCCCGTCTCACTTATTTACCCAGTAGAAGTTATTAAAAGAAAATTGCTAAACTAAAATGAAGAAAAATAGGAAATATTACCACATCCAACTCTCGCACCTGCATTTCCAGTAGTCTTGCTAAGTTCATGTCCACCTGTGCACTGGTTTTAGTAAACTATGTATCCTCTAAAAACCAGTTAGACAAAAAAAAATCCAATATGCATAACTGTAACAGATATCCATTTCAATGTCATCCACAAACTGTAAGAAGGAAAATGAAACGATAAAAAAATAGAAGATATACACATACAAGTGAAAAACTCATTAAAAGCATGACTTCAGTCCAAATCTGTACCTCAACCACCTCAAATGTCCTGTTATCATTTCCTTTTTTCGAAATGGTCCACAAAATAGCAACAGAGTTCCTCTTCTACCACAAACAATCTAATTCACTTGATTACAAATACCAAACCAACATACAACGGGAATATCTAGTTCTACCCATATGGCAATGCCATTAATGATTATCAGTTTTTCCATCCTCTTTGCACAAAATAATCGAATAATAAAAAATTTCCCCTTCATCTCAAGTAGCTGAAATGCCTATTTTCAAGAATGCTTTGGATCCTACTTGACCATATACATAGGTTGCATTTGGATACGAGGGATTTGAAATGAATGAATTTGAGTTTGATCTTTAGTTTTCGTGTCTATGATAGGACCATATCCAGATTATTCCTGCAGCCCCTCCCAAGTGGAATCAATACTTTTTTGGGTTTTCTTTCTCCTATATATATGTTCTTCTATAATAACTATTCGTCTCCACTTCATGAAAGTCTTTGACAGTGAAAAGCCTGGCCAACATGATCATTCTAAGCTTTAGATGTGTTACATTCAGATTATATATTATATGCATATGATATTTGCGATAGAATATGAGCTCAGTTGAAGGAATGCCCTTGAGAGCACAAAAACAAAACAGAGCAGCCTCGGGAAAATATTACAGGCTTCATAAGTAAATAACTCCACCAAGGTAAGAATGCACAAAAAGAAGAGATAGGAGTAAAAGAAAGTTAGAGCATGAAGATCTAAGCTAGTCTTCTTTGAATGGTTACCAAACAAGAAGTTTATATATAAACAAAAAAAGATAGAGAGTTCTAAGAAATGCAGCAGAAGACTCGTTGAAAAAGAACTTACAAGAAACTCACATAATTTAGAAATTTATCAAAATTAAAAAAAGCTGATTATGAATATGCATGATGCTTACTAGCAATTAGGTCTCATCATAATAGCAAATATATGAACATAGCAGAAAAAGGGACTGTATTCTGTTAGATGTTGCGAAGGATTACATTTTCCACTGAACCACTGTCTAAAAGGGTTGCAAGATGCATGAAATCAAATGTAATATGCAGATTTTTTTTATCTTTTTCGAAAAAGAACCTTTACCTTTTCCAAGATCATCAGGATCAGCATGAACAACAACAGCCCTCCCCAGTATTGAATGAGGCCCACTCAGTGTTATCTACAAGTTGCAACCAAGAGAGGCAGTATAATAATTTTAAGATTAAAGTTCCAAACTCAAAACTTTCATGAAACAAAGAAACCCAACATGAAATTATAGCATTTGATGATCATTTAATATATGGATCAAGCAAAAGAATCATAATAATCTTTCAAATACCATAGCAACAATGAAAGTCCACAAGACACCACAAAATGCCCCTTCCCACAATTATTTGTGAAATACCTGCATGTCCTTAACTGAAACCTTGGCAACTCCTGCAACATGAAAAAAGAAACTAAAATCATTAGCGCTATGTCTTGTTCTCTAACTTAGCAAATAATGAGAACAATTAAGAACCTGCATATACCATCTGAGCCAGCAATAATGTTGCCCAAATCACCCGCATGACGTTCTTTATCAGTTGGAGCACCATGATCCTTTTTCAATGGATTGAAATGAGGTCCTAATGTTCAAGTAAGATCATTAAAAGACATAGTAATGAACCACCATGGCAATTCAATCAATAAAACAAACACTACTCAAAAGATTAGAGCATAAGCCTAAAATCAAAGTAGAACTGCATTTATGGTAATCATGCTCAAGGTATAGACCTAAATAAGCTTATAAAAAGAGAGAATAGGAAAATCAAAATTACCGCCTGCAAAGAATAACCCACAAATAAGATAAGGATTATATGCCAGAAATCAATTCCATATTGGTAAATTTTGAAAACCCAGTTCAAATTCAACAAGATGGATAATGATAAACACACAAATGCAGAGATAGGCGAAGAGAGGGAGAGTACCAGTGGAATTGCAGCCATTGGTGGTGTCACCGAGAGCATGAATATGAAAGCCATGAAGGCCTGGTGAAAGGCCTGTTATTCTCCCTGTCACATGGGTAGGCCCTGTATTTATGGGGTCAATGCATAATCAACAAAAATAACAGAAACCATGAATCAATTAATCCAGTATGTCAGCAAAATACACATATAGAGAGGAAGAGAAAGAGACCATTGGGGCGTTGGACGAACTGAATAGACCCTCTAACAAGGGGGTCTCCGGTGATAAGAGCCACCGCTTTCACAGTACTAGTTGCTGCTCCTGCCATTTCTAATCTTCACCGCTTTCAGTTTGGCTTATCTAGAAATTCTAGCAGCGCCGCTTGTTTTCTCCTTTTTCTAGTTTGAAAACGTTCTGTCGTTTTACAAAAAAATTTGTTCTGAAACATAGAGTAACGACCTGATGATATGTCGTTTAGTGGAAGCGCGACAGTAAAAGCATTTTCCTTCAAAAAAAAAAAATATTAATTATTTTTTTAATTAATTCTCCTTGTAATTTGTAGTTTATAATTTATCTTTACAAAATACAAATTGATATTCATATCTGACGTACAAATAAATTTAAATATAAATACCTTTTAAAAAAAAATTATTAAGAAAAAAAAAATAGCAACAAACAATTAAACACTTTGTTCTAGAAATTCTTTTTTTTTTTTTAATATTAAATATTTTAAAAGTTAAAATCTATTCAATTTATAATTTTCTTCATAAATTAATATTTAAATATAATTAGTGTATAAATTTAAAAGTTGATCTAAAACAATTTCACTTTCATTTTAAAAAAAATTCTCACGTATCAAATGTTTTCTTAAAAAATTAGAATTGTATGGTGGGCTAAAAAATTAAAATAAAAGGATTGCTTGGTAGATTTGGAAATTTAAAAAATAATGTTTAGATTGAAATCAGTCCTCCATTACACACAAAGCTACATGACAAGATTTGGTGACAGCCTAACCCACAAAACCCATAATTGAATTCATCAACCCTTTCTTTGCATTATTTCTTAATCAATATGCACATTCATTATATCAATTAATTAATTGAATTATTTGATGGCTAACCACTCTATTGAATGCTTAACCTTTCTTCTCAATATTCTTTAAGCTTTGAAAATTTTATTTAATTGTGTTAAATTAAATTTAGTTTGAGGAATTCACAAATTTATTGAAGTGTTTAAATTTTATATATATATATATATATGATATTTATTAAGTTAAATTTAAGTTTGAACTTATTCAACATCTAATCAGATTTAATTAATTTGAGTAATTAAGTAAATTACTAAATGTAAGTATAAAAATATAATTAAGAGAGTGAAGTTTTTAATCTCAATTTTTTTAATTGAATAATAGATTAAAGAGGTGATTCCCTCAATAAATGGAGATAATTAAGGGGTGTCATGCTTTGATTGATATAAGCCTGTACTTGAAAGAGTTAAACATTTCTTTTAGTTTTTTTTATCGATGATTTTAAAATTTTATTTATTTATATTTTTAATTATTATTTTAAATAATATTTTTAAAATTAGACTGATTAAATAATCGATAAAAATAAAAAATCAAAGGATCAAAAGTTTTATCGGAATCAAATCATTTAAATAAAAAAAAAAAGATATATATATATATGAATGTATAATTTGACATTTATTTATATATATATATATATATATATATATATATATTTAATGAAAATAAATATAATTTGATATTTATTATTTTTGATAAAAAATAATAAATTAAATAAAAAATTTGATCCGTTCAAATTGAAAAAATTGATTCGATTTGACTGGTTTATCAGTTTTTAATAAATTTTTGGGGATGGGGTTTTGAAATTGATCGAACCGATTCTCGATTTAATTCTTAATTTTTTCAATTTGATCAATCAATTCAGTTCGATTTTGACAGTTTAAATTTTCAAAATAATATTTTCTTATTTTCTTATAATATTTAATTAGAATATAATAATTTAATTTAACTTAATTTAAGATATAAAATTAAATAAATTATTTTAAATCTAATTAATAAGTATTTTAATATGTGTATAAAATTTTAAATGATAGGTAATAAAAAAAACGGAGGAGTAAATATTATAATTAACCTAATTATAATTAAATGATCTGAAAAATTGCGAGAACATAATTATCTAAATATTAGAGAATATAATTTAACATGAACTCAGCTGAGCTGGCATTTTACGTGGGGAATGGCCAGAGCAACCGACAAGTGCCTACCATACAGTTGGCACCAAGTGGTTATAATTGGCTGTTCTTTATTTATTTAATTATTTTTTTTTAACTACCCATTCTCTCTTTTATTTCTTTCTTCTTCTTCAGATTCTAAATTCTCTCTTCTTCTTTTTTCTCTACAAAAGAGAGAGAGAGAGAGAGAGAGAGAGAGAGAGAGATTGGGTTCCATATATCTGAATCTGATAAATTGGTTTCAGTTAATTTTGTTTGACTACAGAGAAAGAGAAAGAGGAAAAATGAGAGAGGTGATAAGCATACACATAGGGCAAGCAGGTATTCAAGTTGGGAATTCATGCTGGGAGCTTTATTGCCTTGAACATGGAATTCAACCTGATGGAATGATGCCCAGGTTTCTTTATTTTCTTTCATTCTATTTTCAAATTTATGGTCAATTATTTTTTTTTCTTTTTCGATGAATTTTACCTATCTATATAAATTCTGTTTGTTTTCTAACAGCAACTTAGAACCTGTTAGCAGAGATGATTGTTGTTATGTTTATGGTGGGGATAATTAACTAGTTTATTTTTTTAATTGAAGAATATGAAAATCAAATTCCGATTTACTAACTTGTAAAGCAGAATTTTTTCATATATATAAATTTAATCAATTACGGGTTGTAAAAATCTCGAGATTGAAGAACCCAATTCATTAAAAGGCTATGCAAAAATTTTATACTAGATTTTGTTAATAGGCCTATCAATCGAAAAAGGAGGGGAAAAACATCTACTTCCATCTTTATTTACTAATTTTACTAAAATATGTAATTTTTAATTATTGTCCTTAAGTTTTTATTTTTCAATAAATGTTTATCATAAGCTCCTTTGTGCTTGCTTTTTTTTTTTTTTTTTTTTTTTTTTATTATTAACCTAATTTGGATGTTGAATCTTCTGCTGCAGTGACAACTCTGTAGGTGTTGAACATGATTCCTTCAATACCTTCTTCAGTGAGACTGGTTCTGGCAAGCATGTGCCAAGAGCCATATTTCTTGATCTAGAACCAACTGTTATTGATGAAGTTAGAACCGGGACTTATAGACAACTTTTTCACCCTGAGCAACTTATTTCTGGCAAGGAAGATGCTGCTAATAACTTTGCTAGAGGACATTATACAGGTAGATGGGTCTGTACTGCAATATTAAAATGACAATCTCATTCTTGTTGTCTGTGCTGTCTAAATTGTTTTATTGGTGGTGAATATTGCAGTGGGGAGAGAAATTGTTGATCTATGCCTTGATCGAGTGAGGAAGTTGGCAGACAATTGCACTGGTTTGCAAGGATTTTTGGTGTTCAGTGCTGTTGGTGGTGGCACTGGTTCTGGTTTGGGTTCATTACTTTTGGAGCGCTTGTCAGTAGATTATGGAAAGAAGTCAAAACTTGGCTTCACCATCTATCCTTCTCCTCAGGTATGTGCTTAAAGACCTTGAGTGTAAGCACTGGAGAAGTAAATTATAAGAAACTTTATTGACTAAGTTTAAAATATAAACATTTCATAAAATAATTCTTCTGCCCGGTATTCTTGGTTGTAATATAAACCAGCTTCTGGTTCAATAAAAAAAAAAAAAAAAAGGAAACAAAGAGAAGGAACTAAACAGAATTTATTGAAATTACCTATAATGCAAGTGAATACTCAATGTAAATTTGGGAAGCACGGTTTTTGGAACTTTACAAATTTCATATGCTCATCCTCCATACTGTCTTTCTGGGAATTATTCATCATGCTCAATACTTTTTTCTATGTTGCCTTCTACTGCAATGCATACTGAAAATATGCATATTTGATTTAATGGCATAGTGCAAAATGCTATTCCTTATGCTTGAACAGCTACTATGAAACTCATAAAAGAAATTTTCCTGATTACACAGGTTTCTACTGCTGTTGTGGAACCTTACAATAGCGTGCTCGCCACTCATTCACTTCTTGAACATACTGATGTGTCTGTGCTTCTGGATAATGAAGCTATCTATGATATCTGTAGGAGGTCATTAGACATTGAAAGGCCAGCTTACACAAACTTGAACCGCTTAATATCCCAGATAATCTCTTCTTTGACTACTTCCTTGAGATTTGATGGTGCCATTAATGTGGATATTACTGAGTTTCAAACTAACCTGGTGCCATATCCTCGCATCCATTTCATGCTTTCTTCTTATGCCCCTGTAATATCAGCTGCAAAGGCCTTCCATGAGCAGCTATCAGTTCCGGAAATCACAAGTACGGTGTTTGAGCCCTCAAGTATGATGGTCAAATGTGATCCAAGGCATGGCAAGTATATGGCTTGTTGTCTAATGTATCGTGGAGATGTTGTGCCAAAGGATGTTAATGCTGCTGTTGCCACCATTAAGACAAAGAGGACAGTTCAGTTTGTTGACTGGTTAGTAAACATCACTTGTGATTCATTTATGTGAATTAATTTATAATAATACTTGGCGAATACCTGATGAAAGAGACTCTGTTTCATTAGTTGAATAATTATTTTGTTACATTCACATTTTCTGTTTCATAAATAGTTGCAGTGTCATGGTCGCTGTTGAAATATGAGATAACTACTCTGCTTTTAACTTGGCCAATCCAGAAAATTAGTTTACCAAATGTAGAAAAGATCAATTCAATATAAACTACTCTTAAGCATCAACAAGTTGTTGTCATTTTAGGGTCTGCAATGATTGATATTCCTTGTTGCTGAAATGATGTGCTTTTCTCACTTAGTCTATCAAACACGTGATTCTCAGGAAAAGGGTTATGTTCATGATTTTAAATATATGTTTACATGATCCCTCCTCTTTTTTGGAAATGGAATATAATGGTTATGCATGCATAATTTCAGGTGCCCAACTGGTTTCAAATGCGGTATCAACTACCAGCCACCAACAGTAGTACCTGGAGGTGATCTTGCTAAGGTGCAGCGTGCAGTTTGCATGATAAGCAACAATACCGCTATAGCAGAGGTTTTCTCTCGAATTGACCACAAATTTGACCTCATGTATGCCAAGCGAGCATTTGTGCACTGGTATGTAGGGGAAGGCATGGAGGAAGGTGAATTTTCAGAAGCTCGTGAAGATCTGGCTGCTCTTGAGAAAGACTATGAAGAAGTTGGTGCTGAAGGTGTTGAAGATGAAGATGAAGGAGAAGATTATTGAAAAAATCTTTTGAGGCATCAACAGCTGTATGTCTATCCTTTACTGTCTCTTGTTTGTTTCTGGCATTGTATTAAAAAGAATGTTATCCATGTCATTCATCATTGAATGTCTCTGTGTTTTGGCTCTGTACTTAATGATATTTTGTAAGAATGGTTTTGGAAATGTATAATTTTCATCTTTTGAAACGAGGCAGGTGAATGCCTATAAAATCTCTCCCTTCCTGTGGAAATTTTGGTGCAAATGTGGACAAATTAATTTAGTGGAGGCTACTTGTGTGGATATTTAATTGTGAATCAGAAAAGTTACGGATAAGATGGAAAGATAAACACACCTACTGTACTATGCCATTACTATAAGAAACTGTCATCCTCCTCCTCTGATGGCAACTTCACAAAGGGCTACGAAAAATCTTGTTGCTCACATGAAAGGCTGCTAAAGACGGATGAAAGGAAAATTTATTTAGGAAGCTCAATATTGAGACCAAACATGCAACTATAATCCTCTCTCTTTTTTTTTTTTTTTTTAAGTTAAGCATTAAGGTAGAGTAATTGCTGTATCATTAGAATTGTGCAAAAGCTCCTCCTAACTCTTAGATGCTACAATTAATCAACTGTCAACAGTTTCTTTCTTTCTTTTTTTTTAAAAAATTTAAAGTTTTTGGATCTGTTGGAAAAGTAGAAATTAGTTCACTTATTTATATATCCATATACCTACCTTTTCTTTAAATGGTTTTTGAAAAACAAACGATCTCTTTTGCCAGCATCTAGGATGCATCAATATCTCTTGCAGTGATATCATTAGATAGTGACTGAGAGCGTTGGCTATGCCAGAAAGTTTCTTAATAGAAAAATGATGCTATAGACCTAATCTTGATTAACATGTATACTTGCATACATGCTTTAGTAATAATAATCAAAGCCTAGCAACCCTTAATGGAAATCTAATATTTTGTAAGTTTAAAGAAATTCTTCCTAACATCTAGTCCTGTTTTCATAACTTCTGAAAGCAACAATTTTAACTCATTTCAAAAATTGCAGACAGCACATCCATTGGAGAACATGCTTCGTAGGGGAAGGAAATGTTAACCATTAGCCAAAAGGCGTATCTTAGGCAAGTTAAAAGCTCAGGAAAATTGCCTAGCAATGATGTGAAATCAGGCTACTTAGAGAAGATTGGAACCAATTGCCTGAAATTGATTGTACACGGTTGTATTGTTATCCTCTGATATTTTTTGCAGGGAATAATTGCTCTTAGTTCTCAAAACTGTTACTTTCTTTGGTTGCAAGCCAAAGCAATTAGACAAAGTCCCCTTCCTTTGTGAAATGCCAACTACTATATAAATACTGCTATCAACAACAAAAATTGGGATTTTCTTCTTCTTTTTTTTTTCTAAAAACTTGTTAAGAACAACATGGGAACAAGGCAGTGACCTTTATGTGACAATTTAGACATGGCCTAGAGAAAATGACCTTAACTTTTCTGAAAAGTTATTGGTGACATAATCAAAGATTTCAGTATAATGATAAGATGGAGGATAAACCTTAGCAGAAACTGCAACTTTGATTTTCTTAATGGCCATTGGCCTGGTAGGGCCCTTCGAGCTTCCTATTTGAACTGTAAGAGGTTGCAACATGCCTTTCAATGCTATAAACATATATAATATTTCTATTCAAAGAGATGAGATTTTTTTTTCTATATTGGAAATTTTTTCAAAAAACAAAAAAGTTTAGGTTTTGAAGTTATAGCGTACTTCACTGAGAGATACGCGATAAAAAAATTAGAACTATGAAAAAGAAATGTTGTATTTTAATAGACAAGATTGCTTAGACTTTGCATTCATCGATGATTGAGAAGACCTTCCAGAAACTCTAGTTGACATCCCTTTGTATTCTGCTGTTTTACAAAATGTAAAACAGCAAGAGAACAAGTTTAGGCAACAAGATTTCAACCTCTATCTCTAACTAATGTTTGTCCTTGTAATTTTTGCAAACAATCCTAGAGTAATTTAACATATTGTTGGGAGATCCCACAGAGCTTCAATAGGATCATGGATCGTTTCCATATACTCCTGCACTCCATTCATTGCATACAGAGATGCTGATATTTGTCTTTCCACTTTCATTCTATCAAATTCTGTGAACTCCAGGTCACTTGTCTCAGGTAACAGCATATTTCTGGGGAAGTCCAGAACTTCATGAGTAAATGAAAACTGATCAAAACCAGATCCAAAAACCCATGAAAAATCAGACTGAGAAGATCCCAATTCAAATTCTTCTCTGCAGTTGCCCATATCTGGTTTGTATACATCATCAAAAAACTGGGTATCATTAATTATCTCACTGGAAGGAGCATTATTGTTATCACTCATGCTGCTGCTAGTGCTGCTGCTGCTGCCACTACTGCTAGTGCAAGTACTTGTAGTGAGAGTGCTATTTAATGGGGTAGAAACTTCAAGATTCTTTTCTTCTTCCCTTTGTTGTTTTTTTCCTGCTTTCTTGTTGTTGAGTAGATTTCGAATTCTGGAAGCGATAGGAGAATCTGAGGAGACTTGAGTGATGAAGTTGGTTCGAGTATTAGATCCACGAAGAAGACAGGCAGCTTCGTCATAAGCTCTTGCAGCTTCTTCAGCTGTCTCAAAGGTGCCAAGCCACATCCTTATCTTTTGTGTTGTGTCTTTGATCTCAGCTACCCATCTCCCAGAGGGCCTTTGCCTAACACCAACAAACTTGTTATTATTGTTGTTAGGCTTATTTCTCCCCTTGAATTTGCTTGTTTTGGTAGTTGGAGCACTTGATTTTTTATGCTGTTGGAATTGAATTTCCATTGAAAAAATTTTGTAAGAAAATGTGGGATTAGGAGGGTTAGATTAGAAAGATAGAGAATTGTTTAATTTAAAGAAGAGAGAATAAGAAGGAAAAGGAAATGTTCTACCACTCGAAAGGAAGTTTTGAGAGTCTGTGTGTCTACAACTCTACATGTTCTTGTTTGGTTTTTGATAGAGATGTGTATATATAGTTGAAAGGTTCCTTCAAGTTGTTTAGGAGCAACTTGGTGGTGATATGATAGGGATGTAAAGGGTTTGTTTTTTAGTGTTTGTAAGCTTATGGCATTTAAAATTTTTCAACGTAAACAAATTACCTCCCAGGGGAGAATTCTTTCTCTTGCATACCCTTATTTTAACTCCAGCCAAAAAGACTGGTTTGTGCTCACATTAGTTTGAAATGGTCAACAGGTTAGCAAATTAAAGTTATTGGCATAGTTAGCCTAGCAAATATAAAATTGAACCATAGTTGGTCAAATAAATTAACATAATCAAATCTAGTCTGATTAATCTTCCTACATTTTTTAAAGATGTGGGAAGCAAAAAGTTTGTGATTATAAATCTTCTTATTTATCATAATAGATGAAAATTATTAAAAAAAAAAAAAAAGAAAGAATTATTTAATTTATTATGATATAACACTATCAATAAATTATGATTCCATTAACAAATACATGAACATTAATCTCTCAAAAAAACATGTTAGGAAGAATGTATATATTAAAAAAAGAAAAAGAAATAGAAAGTGTTTGGGGACAGAAAAGTCATTCCACAAGTCTTGTTACATTACTGTGTTGGTCTAAGTCTTAGTTCTTGTGTTCTCTCTCTCTTTTCCTTTTAAACTTGGTCAAAACATATGACAAGAGAGAGTGTTGAAGCTCCACTTGGAGGCACCAAAATCAACCTCTAGATAACCCAAAAACTAAGATCCAAACTCTAAAACTATTGTTCAGGAGAAAAATATACAGACCTAGTCAAGCACTAACCATACAAAGGAATATCATATCGTGCACGCTGCGTTGGTTTTAACTTCTTCATACATCACCTAACATAACCATTTTATTATTTATGGATTCTTTTTGTAAATTTTTTTTTTTTTTTTTTTTTAATTTATGATAAAGGTTATTATAATTTACTCGCTAAAGATGATTTTCTTATAAAATTACTCAATGTTCGATTACTTACATCTGATAGTATAAGATTTCAGAAATTTGTATTCTGATAATCTTTTTCCTTTAAGAATAAAATTGGAAACTGTATAAACCAACAATGAAGAATTGAAGATGATGTATTTTGCCTTTATTCTTGATATCTTATCATAGATAAGAGTGTTACTGCTTTTACAGTGGTTATTTATTGTTCTCTCTTACTTTTACAGTGGTTATTTAGAAAAAAAAAAAAAATTTTGTGAATGGTTACAAGAATTCACTTCATCATCCTCCACTCCAGCAAGACAATTTAAGAAGAAAAAGTCAAACTTGATTTAATCTTTTTTCATCGTTTTATTCTGATAATTGTGTGTATCATAAATGCAATAGAAATATAAAAAATAAATCAACACAAGTACTTGAGGTAAGTCCTTAACTCAAAACCCTGCCCATTGATTTTACTGGCAAAGCCTTCAATGAAATGATCAAAATTATTATTATTATTATTTTGAGAAAGACAATCAACATTATTGAGTTAGTGATGAAAATATATTATTTTGATAAAAATATAATTAAAAGTAATAAGTACATAGTCTTATATGATTTACATGATGCAAGTGGAGGAGACAAAAAAAAAATTAGGAAATTTTAGTCATGAATCCAAGTGTGTGTGTGTGTGTGTGTGCGTGGACATTGTTAAACAGCAGAGACATTGTCCCTTTCTGTATTCTTAGCCTAGGGCTTTGCTTAAATAGAAAGATGCTTCATTTGGTAAAGACTAGGGGACCATTTCTATATATTCTCGAAATTGACCTAATTTATGATTTTTTTTATTATTATTAATTTTTTTTTTAAAAAGACATAAGCAGTTAAACATCTAATGTCACCAAAAGACTGCTCTTTCACGAGATTCTTTTGTTATTTCTTTTATTTTTTTTCTCCCTTCCCTTTCTTATTATCAGCTGGTTTGGAGGTTTAGAAATTCACAGCTCACAACAGCAATTCTATATTCATAATAAAAGCTTCTTCACATTGAAACCTCTCCTGTACTCTTACAAATTATAAGAATCACAGCATGTGAAGGATGATTTTGAATTTTAAATTTGATTTCTATAAGTTAGCTCTAAATTGAGAAGGGAATTCAATTTTTGAAATAAGATTTTATTTATTTATTTGGTACAACAAAGAATTGATAATTTTATATTTAAATCGTGAATTTATATTGAAGTAATATCTATTTTTTTTATAGATATTTAAAAAATAAAGATAAAATAATAAGATTTTCTAAATTTAAACCCATTTTCATAATTTATCCACTTGTTGGCTGGATCCTGGATAAATTCCCTGCTATTAGAACTGCCGAAAGCAACAGCGAAACTGTATATCTGAGAATAACGAAGGATTTGAAATCACAAAGCAAAGCCAGAAAATCAAGTAAAGTATCATACATGAGCAACTAAATTGCATCCTCGCAAGCAATGATGTTTTAATTAACTTGTAATGTAATCACACAAACAAAATTGACTAGGATATACACACTTCTATAAAATGAAAAATGAGTACACATTTATGTGCTATATTTAACCAGTTCATGTCCAGAAGAATAAAAAGCAACAATAGTAATACAACAATAGTCCCACTCACAAGCCTCGACCTCAGCCACTCCAACTCATGTAACTAGTAAATTTCTCTTTGTTCCTTTCACTCAAACAATGAATATCACTCAAAAAGCAATAATATACACGTCTCGACACCAAAACTTTTACTATTTTTCACTTTCATATCTAATGGAGAAAGCCTCTACAGGAATTTCTTTATAGAGCAGTTGACGGAAGATAAAAAAAAAAAAGGAAGTTATTAGCAGATAACATGCACTAAGTACAGGCGGCAGCATTCCCCAAAAACAATGATATGCCCACAAATGCAAAAGGAACTCAATTTATCAGAGACGACTTCCCAAAAAGGAACAAGGATATACCATCACATGCAAATTGATAATTAACAATGACATCCCAACATTTCCCGACAAACTAAGAAGAGAGAATAGATTGCAATGCAAGTTGCTGCTGTGGCTCCAAGGATGACCAAGTTGATGCTAGAGTAGCAGGTGGTAGCATTTGCTGTAGTTGTCTCAATAGATTAATCATCCGACTGGCAGTTTGCTCTGTTGCCAAGTCTTTACCTGCACATATGACCTACAACAGCAAGCATTGCAACAAATTAGAAGAATAAAAATAGAAATTCAAGGGATATATATATATATATATATATATATTCCTGACTTCCTAAAAACAATAATAAGAGAATAAAGGAGGTAGAAAACAAGATGACTATACCTCAGCAAAAACAAGGATAATTTTTGGAAGATATTGGTTATTCAATCCTAGAAGTTCTCTGTCTGACCTGAAAACAGTTGCATTTTTCTCTTTCAATTAGCATTTGCACTGAAATACAGCTAGTCCAGAATGTATAGAGGAAGAGATAGAACAAGAGATCATGCAGAATATGTAGGAAACAAACTCCAAAAGTCCAAAATTTACCTTTCAACCATCGAACAAAGCTGGTCATGCACAAGCTTAGCCTCAATTAAATCACTTCTTATAGGTAAGCGGCTTAACCAGGCAGGGACTACCTGCTAAAGAATACATATATAAGAAACCATAGGAGAACCATAAACATCCACCAATGAAAATTTCTTTCTTTCTCCTTGTGGAGAATGAGAGAGATGCCAAAAAAAAATTTAAAATAATATAAAAATTTATGAAAAGACATGACCAAATCTATGGCAAATGAGGAGCCGTATCATGCATAGATTAAGACATAAAAGGCTCATAATACATTAGGAAACTCAGCATTGGAAATGACCAATGGGATTCCAGAAGGAATGCATACAAAATACTAATGCTATAATGATGAATAACAAACCAGGCCATCAAAAGTTGCACCACATGTCACCTAAACCAAAATTAATTAGCTAATCAAATTTCTAATTCCCAGAACCAGCTAAAATTTAATATGAGAACAATAGCATAGGCAATGCTCAAAATAAACCCTGTTATATAAATAATTTTATTTAATCTCAATTGGCTCTGTTGACAATTGAAAAGGCATGACCAAATCTAAAATTAACAGAATAGAAATACCTGTGATGCATCTATGCTATCCCGGTGAAACTGGCATATTTTTCCAAGAGCTGAAACAGCATTGTCATACGCCATTACATTGTCTGAATGAAGTGCATTAGGATCACTTATCACAACATTCAACTTAGAAAGGGCCTCTGCGAGAAGATATAACCAATAAAAAAAATTAGCACTTTAGAACAGATGAAGACATTGGTGCTGAGCGGAAATGCAAATCTGCAACTGATTTACAAGCTACCTCTAACAAGTGGTTTAAACACAGATCCACCAAACTCTGCACAAACACCAACCCCGTAAACAGCTGCCTGCAAAGATATTGGCATTCATTTTGTAAGAAAATGCATATTCAAAAGAGAGAATACCAAAGAGTTATAAACACAAACCTGGCGAACATCTGGATTTTCATCATTGCAAGCTTCCAAAAGGAAAGGAACATAAGTATCATAATATCTGTTCCAGCAGCACAGAGAATAAGTACATAGAAAGACCTTGTCAACAGTAGGTATCTAGAAAAGCTGGAAATGCTTACTTGAGAGCTGCTTCATGGCAATGCTCAACAACATCATCAAATATGCAAATAGCAATTCTTCTCTCTTCTGCTGTTTTATCCTTTCCCTGCACGACAAAAAATTCGATCAGCAAGAACTTGAGCATATTTTGTTAGTGTAAGCCAGTTAATAAAACTATTTGTTAAAAGAACAAAGTAAACAAAGCTTTTCAAAACAAAAGGTAACTAATGAATAATTCACATGTAGGTGATCAGATTCAAATATTAAAAGGTCTTATTCAACCAGGCAAAACCATTCATGCTCAGATGACCACCACATATCCACTTAGTAAGTGAATTAGAATTTATTCAAGAGGGACAGAGTAAAAGCAATGCAAGTGGGTCTATCACTGAAAGTCAAGTGTGAACTATATACAGCATCCTTACCCACCAAAAAAGAGTTAAAAAGGAATAAACTCAAAAAGACAAAATCAATCAAATCTGGGAAATATAAAACAAATACATGGAATATATTCACGTGATGAAGCAAAAAGACAGGTTTTGTCTGAAACATATCTAAGAAGCAACAGAAAGTTTTAAAAGATGGATACAGGCTTCATTAAAAATATAGATGGTGTGGCATTAAGGAATAACTTACCCACATGGGTATTATGTAAGATGAAAGCTCATCAAATAAAGGCAAGAAAGAGACCCTGAACGTCTTAATTAGCATGCCCAACAAATCACCAACCTTGGTAAAGAATAGAAATAAGAAAAATGATTAGTTTATGTCTAATAACAGAAATAAAACTCAGCAAACAATAAGCCCAAGTCCAAGCATAAATATTTAGATATTGTACTTGATCAAAGAGATCTTCTTCTTGCTCATTTTCTTCCTTTAGTAACTCCCCTTCTTCTGCATCGAAGTCCTCTGCTTTTTCCCTTTCTGCTCTTTCTTGTTTCCTGGCTGCACTGGCTGTGATGACCTGTTTTATCTCTTCCACAATAGACCTCACTTGGCTTTCATCTAAAAGGTGTCCAGAAACCTAAGGAAGAGAAACCATAGTGAGATCAGTTCAAATCCATGACAAGACGCTCAGCATAAAGGAGAAAAAATAAACCATTCTGTTAATTATAATCTAACAGTTTTCATGTCCAATAATGATACCAAAGCAGTGCAGACTGAATGGCAACTACATATATAAAAAGAAACTATTTCATAAGATCCACAGCTCAAAGAAACCTCATTCCTGAAAACAATTAATATATTATGGTTTGAAAAGCTAAAAGTTACAAACACAGCCATTGACATCCAACAAAAATGTGACCTGAAAGCAGAATGGCAGGTATAGACTGAAAGCGCAGAATCGAAAAGATTAAAGAAATGACAAAACCAAGATAACAAATTTTAAATGACTGAAAGGTAGACCAAGTATAGCCAAAATGTGAAAGCATAAGCTGGTCAAAAGCAACATACTAAAGCACCTATACCTTTGAAAATTATTTAGACTGCTTTCAAAAGACAACAAAAAACAAAAGGCAATCTCTTTCTTTAGCCATAATATCTCAAGTCAAAGCACAAACCAACAGAGAGCTTGAGATCCACTAAGGTGAAAAGGACGACTTGTGTACCAGAACCAGTCATCATTAAGAAAGCAGTGAATGTGATTTACATTAAGAAAGCAGTCATCATTATATATTAAAACCAAGAACATTAAAAACATTTGAGAATGGGCCTAATAGAATCCTCCAACATCATAAATCAACGTTGCAAACCTGTATGCATTCAGTCAATGAATCCAGCATGCTTGCACAAATTTCTACCTCTGGCTCCTGCAAGATAATTTGCAAATAAAAAATAACTATTTAGTCAGATAAATACATAACCCTCAATACAGACAGAGATGTACATATAAAAAACCATTTGAATATTCATAAAAGAAGAAACCAATAGATAAACAAACAGAAGAAAACCTTGTGTAAAGCCTCCACCAGAGCTGGTACAATGTAATCCAACAATTGCTTTAAGTATGAGGTATCACGGCCTTGAGATTGACCCTTATCTATAGCTAACTTAGCCGAACGTAATAGCTCTGGCATAGCTATGAACAAGACACACAAAAACATCAAGAGTCCTGAAATCTGTGGGATACATGTGCATTATTGTCAAAAAATAAAAACATAGACAATACCTGAAACAGCTGCCTTCCTAACTTCTTCATGGAAATAAAATTTAAGAAGAGGAACCAATGTTGTAGCAACCTGCAGTTTTCATGCATTTTTTAATATTATATGTTACAAAATCACTGAAACCTAAAAGAAATACCCCAAAAGAGCGTAAAGCAAAATGAACCTGATCTATCCATGGGAAGAATCCTTCCTTCAACTCATCAACATAACAGCACAGCATGTTACATGCTGTTGCTTTTTCCTCGAGAACACTAGTCTTGATCCCTATTCTTTTATCCCCAAGAGTGATTGTTTCAATGCTGCAATAGAAAAATAGCTTTGATAAGTAACTTCAATCACTTATGAACAAAAGCTTATTTTCTGAAACCTCGCCATTCCTTCTCAGGAAAAAAGAGCTTTGACAGTAACAAACCAAACCAGGCAATATTGCATGGGAGAATTCATCTTTGTAAGAGCTTCCTCCAAAACATAAAATAGATCTAAGTACTGGACTTTAGCAGGGTGATGCAGAGAATTACTAGAGTTTACTAGAATAATCTATTTGGGAGCACATCTACCACGTTTTTAGGTGTATTACAATATCCTAAAAAATAAATAATAATCTTCTTTTTTTCTAAGGGAGCTGCCTCTTTCCATGAGCCAAGGATGAATATCAACCAAGAATGTTCAGAAACTAAGAGAAATATACATTTTTCAAATTTACTGGATTGGCACAATTGCGAACCCATATTAATTCAAATATTCCTCCTCAAGAAGATGGAAGTTTCAATTAGTATACACTTTGTTTAGAAAGAAAGTGATTGAATAGACACATCACTATCACCAATTCATCATTTCCAATGTCTTCAAAATTATCCTACTTCATCCAATGGTCAACTAGTATCTTATGTTTTATTAGCATTTTATATTGACAGTACAGAACCACATAGGCAATTTGAACAATTTAAGATCATTGAAATCTATACAAAGGAAAATGCACAAAAAAGGAAAAATGGCCATAATTATAAGAAGGGGGCCTGTCATTTAGAGAAGAAACAACTCTGCAAGAGACAATATCATGTGGACTAAAATTAAAAGCCATAATATTGTGATTTAAAAAAAAATCAAAACAGAAGGAGAAACCTGTCATCATCATCATCATCAATGTCAACATCTGAATCTGCAGATGTAATGGTCACATCAGGCTTAAGCTGTGCAGATTGAAGCAGAGGCGGCATGACAACATTCATATATGGAAGAAAATCCTGCCCAAGGCACTTGCAAAGTCTGGCCCATGCCTGCAACACAAATGTGCAATTAGGCTTTTTACCTCTTAGCATTTCAATATCCATAACAACAACTAAGCCTTAATCCCAAGATAGTTGGGGTCAGCAGTTTTTCAATCATGAAACATCGGACTCATAAAAATAGCAAAACAAAATTGCAACTTTGACTGGTTAAAACTTACTTGTAGCATGTAGCTTGTTGTTGGATCATCTGCCTCCATTTGAGATCCTTGCAGTGACATTAAGACATCCATAACCTTGAATTAAACAACAAATAACAAGACTGTTATTGTTCCATGAAAAACTTAACAAATTATCATTGCTGTGACAATTTCAACTATTATTAGCTGAAAATTCAGGGCGTAATCTCACATACTGCAGTGACTCATCCCACTAATCAAAAAGTAAAGCAGAAAATATAAGTAAATCAGGCCATAAATTCAGCAAAGGAGAAGATCAATAATGCTGCTTAACACAAGGTAGCCAATAGAAGACTTGTAAGTAGGAAGGGAGGATATGTGATGGAGAAGACCATAAACAGCAAATAATTACCATAAGAAAAATAATTGTGTAGATCACATTTTCAATCATTACCTGCCTAGCATCATCTCTAAATTTATCCCTTCCAACAGCCATCCCAACCAAACTAATGCACTCCATAGCTTTAGCACGAAGCATGCGATTAGACTTGTCATTTGCATTCACCAGTATAGCTTTCAAGTAAGGCATTACAGCATCATAATATTTCTGAAATTGCTCCTGTTAAATCAAAATACAACATTATGACAAAGAAAGTTTTCTTTTGTTCTTTTTTATTTACAGAGGGGACAGATGGGGGAAGGGGGAGAAGGCACACTGCAATTGACATATAAGCAATCAATAACAAACCGCATGCACTAATGGTTCAGTAAAATCAAAATTGACATATCCAGCTCCTAAAATGGAGTCTCGGTCAATCATTCCACCCATATTGGTTTATAAAAAAGTAAAAACAAACCCAAGGTCAATTAGACAAAAAGTACCTGTGATGAATCAGCAACTGAAGCTAAAGCCGTCAGGGCACCCTCTTGCACCATTTGCTTCCCATTCTGAATGTCATATGAATAATTCGACACACATAAAATGAGTATCAAGACATACCAACCAAAAGAGAAAGCAACCCAAAAAATAAAATAAAATAAAATTATAAGTACAAGGTAAAATTTTCTAAGATCATGCAACTGAATGAATTAATTAGGACGTTAAGGCATTTAAACTTCAAAGCCCTTACATTTGAGCAACTCCTATAAAAGCTCAAAATACTTTGGACAGAATTTCATTACACGTTAGTGCTTCATCGTATCCATAGTAATGAATATAAATTTAGCTAAACATACTTGAAAAAAAAAATTATATACCTGAAGGAGCATGAGAAGTTTACTAACAATTCCATCCAAGTATGGTGCCAATATATCTGGGGTGCAGCTTTCACTAAAATTGAGAACCGCTGAAGCAGCATGGGCCTACAACACATAATAATGGAAACATGACACTTAACATACTGTTGAACGAGAACACGAGATGATGAACCAAGTAAAAAGGCTCTAATTGTAAAATAACTACTAACCAATTCACATACATATACAAAGAAAATATAATTTCACAAGATTGTAGAAATTGATTCAAAATTTTAAAAATCAAACCCTAGATGATACTAGGTAGCAAAAGCAATTAATATAAGTAAACAATTAAAAAGTTTGTTACATATTCATTCTAGCAGACACGAATTTATGTCTTCATTGCATAAGTGCAACAATGCATTAGTCTGGATATGATTACAGAATATCGACTCAAAAATTAAGTTGAAACCAATTGCATCTTTTCTTTTACAAGTTCTTCTCTCTTTTATAGGATGAATGCTCTCCCCCTCTCTCTCTGTATGGGTGAAAACCAAATATATGCATTTTTTTAAGGTAACATGTTACAAAAAAAAAAAAAAAGCAAAATATTGGCAACTACCAATGCACCATTCACAATATCAAAGCAATAATGAATTTACAGTAGATAACAGCAGCACAAACCTGAACTCGAGGGTTCTGAAAATCATCCATTGCTCCAGCTAAAGCAGGTAGCACTCGTTGATGATACTTTACCTGCAAATCTGGCCCCAGGTCAGTTGACAATTGTCCAATTGCGTTTATAGCTGCCCATCTCACACGAGGGTGGGGATCTTGAAATGAGTTTAAAATCATAGAAACTACATGCTCAAGATTCTTTATCATCACCTGCACCATTTCAAAGAAAATACAATCACAAAAGCCAAAAAAGAATGATGAATAAACCTTCTAAAAACCTATAAAAATAATAAAGGTTAAAAAGAGAAAGTATGCATTTAACACTAAAACCTCAACAAAATCATGATTAAAAACAGAATGCATTTCACACTAAAACCTCAATAAATCATGATTAAAAAACAGAAAGTATGCATTTCACACTAAAACATCCACATAACAACAAAGTAAGGGTGAAGCAACAGCAAGCATCAGTCATATTCTAAATATGGCCATATGCTTTAGCATTTGACTAACAATCACGATGCCTATGTTTTAAAAATTAACTCAATCAACAGGTAATTACAAACAAAATAGTCATAATGTAGAAACTTTATACCTTTGAAGAACCCTCAGCAATTTGTGCTAGTGCAATAAGGGCAGCATGGTGCTTCTCCCACTCTGGAGCTGCCAAGAAACCTTGCAAAACCTCTGAAGCAACCGGAATTACAGTGTTTCCACCAAGAGAAATCGATAGCCTATCTAAACACTCCTGACCAAAACCATAATTACTAGTCTCCCCTGCATCCTCATCCTCACTCTCAGCGCTATGCCACACAGGATCATCCTCTACATCCAATAGCAACTTCATTAACACCATAAATAACCTATGTACAAACTGAGGAAACTTCCTCATCATGCCAGGCGCCCTCTCTCGAGCCTCCGCTAATGTAATTACAAATTCAATAGCTAAATGTCTAGTGCCTTCTTCCAAATTCTCTGCCTCTGCTATTTGCAACATAGACCCCACAACCTCCACTATTTGCTTCCTCAAAAACCTCGGCTCGCTGCCTGCTAATTCAATAAACAATTCAAGAGCTTCTTGAGCCGTCACCTCTTGGTTGCTATTTAATGACTCAGTTAAGGTTCGCATCATCAATGGCAATAAATCCTGAAACTTTTCACGATCACTGTTATTCGATAAACACTGAATAAAATTGATTGTTGCATTTAAAGCAGCAATTCTAACATCGGCACTAGTCGAATTACTCAAACAATTTAAGAACAGTTCATGAAGAGTATTCAAATGCGGAATTAGGGTTTCACCAATAAAGTGAGCCAACTGAGCGAAAATTAAAAGAGCTGATTCTTGTAAATTATGATTCTGTGCGGTCACACATTGAAACATGAACGGCAACAGTTCAGGCCACCCGCCATCTGGCAAAACCGAAGCAGCAAGCTCTGAAACGGTATCATTTATCTTTTTAGTTATTGATTTTGTAGTTTCTATCTGGAGAGAAGATAGCAGTATGTTTTTAATGGTCGACTGAGTTGAGTCATTGAGCTTAGGGTAAAGGAAGGAGTCATCGTTGGCAGCTGTGCGGGTGAGGTGCTTGCGAAGGAGGACAGCAGACAGCGCGCGAACCTCAGGAAGGGCAGAGGATGAGAGAAGATGAGCAAGTCTAAGGAGGAGAGAATCCGGTTGAACCTGCTTGCAGAGGTTGAAAAGTGATTCGGCGGTAGACCGTTGCTCATTGGAAGAAGACATGAGGTGGTTTATTAAGGTTTCAAAATGAGACATGTCAGGCCCCAAGATAAGAGTGAGTTGCTGCAACTGGGTTGGATCGGCTGCCATGGATAGAGATTTTCTTAGTGTTGATGAGGTTTTTTCTGGTGGTGGCAGCAAATAGAGGGGGGAAGATTGAAGGAGAAAAGGAGGGCTTTTGGGAATTTTTTCCTCAAGTTTGTTATTTACATAGTTGCGTACAGTTAGCCCAATCAGTTCCTGCCACGTAAACAATTCGATTCGATCTGTCTTGCCGTGATTATGCAGGGTTATGGAATAGGAACTGGACTTGTTTTTAAATTTGTCCTTCATTAATATCATACTATTATTAATAGTATATTTTTTCAAAGAAAAGACTACTATTATTAATACTAAAGATTTTATTATTTTTAAAAGGTTATTGTTAATGATTTTACAAAAAAATACTACTATTGATAGATTACTAAGGATTTTATTTTTAAAAAGGTTATTAACTAATGATTTCAGAAGAAAACACTATTATTATTGATTTAGTGAAGAAATCAATAAATTAATTCTTGATTAACTGATAATTAATATTATATAAAAAAATTAAATTCAGTTGAATCAAATAAAAAAAAATAATAAGTTAATGAAATTTTTTTTTAAGGTGAGATATATCAGTATGAATTATATGTCTCTTTTTATATATTTATAAAAATATATTAATTATAAAAATATTTAAAATATATGATGTAACGCATAAAAAAAATATGAGATAAAATGTAAAATAAAGAATTTTGACTAAATCTAAATGGTCTCAATCTGGAATAGATTATTATGAATTTTATTTTTAAAAGGCAATTAATGATTTTCAGTGTTAATCTCTTCTCTTTATCAAGCAACACATGTAACAACGTTGAGGAAAAATGGTGGTGACCCGTTACCAAATAAAAAGATAAATTTAAATGTCATAATTTTATCTTTCAAGACAAGTGCCAAAACAAAAAGGAAATTAAAATTTAGGATAAAATTTAGAACAGTTTCGATGATATACAGGTTTAAAAGATAAACAATAACTTTATTAAATGTTAAAGTATAGTAACAAATTCTCCATTCTCGAGCAATAAATATAACTTAGCAATAAATATGTGTAATATAATCATTATCAATTCCTCACTTACCAATACTTAAGGGAAAAAAAATCTCCATTCTCAAAAAAAAAATATTAAAATGGAAATTTATAACAATTTATTTTAACAATTGGTGATTAAAAAAATGAAAATAAAAGTTGCATGATTAATTTATGACTTTAATCTATTATTTTACTCGGTTTGGGTTTCTGTGGTACGTGGAATCTGTCTAGCCCAGAGCTGAAACTGTGGGACCTTACACTAGCATCATTACACGTGGCATCTTTACAGATTGTCGTGGCCCCCCTACACTGCCTTTCTATCCTGATGATCAAAGACATCAAAAAGAACAATGCGATTCTGTCAGATTTAAGTTACTAAGTACCGTTTGATCTTCATGATAATGATGGGGACGAGGCATGCTCCGGAATCCAACTGCTGGAATCCACTACAGTACAGTGCATTGTATGTTGTGGATAAACGATGCCCCTTTGGCGTAAAAGACTTTTCAGAAGACTTACTTTATTGCAATATATCTGAAAAGAAAAAGAAAAAAATACAACTCCTCCTTAGGAGTACAAGTTTTTCTTTACTATTATTATTATTATTATTAATTTATTGCTATTAATTTATAAATATATTTAAGGGTTAAGGTAAGACCACCGTCGAAATGGCCAATAGAATTTAAGGTTTACTGATATTAAGCTAGAAAAAAATGATGAATAAAAAAAATATTAATCTTATTACAGAATAAAAATTTCAAATTTAAATATGTTGAAATATAAATCTGATACTCCTAAATTATAAAAATAAATATCAATATATAAATAAATAGAAAAATTTATTACATTAATTTGATTTCAATTTTTATTGATAAAATCATCTATCAAGAATATTACTAAATAACCAACTATCTTTAACTTGTCCCTTTAATAATTTTTTTCATTTTTATCTTAACTTATTAAATTATAGAATCATCAGTGCCTTGATAATTTATCCAACTATCAAATTAAATATATGTAGCCTGATAATTCATCCAACCACCAAATTGAATATTAAATTAACAACTGAATTAGATTAATTACTACTTAAGAATAAATATTTATGGGCTAATAATCCATCTAACTACAAAATTAAATATTAAATTATCTATGGGCTGATAAGTTATCAAATATCTAACTAATCAAACTAATAGATTATCTATCATATTATAAATCTACTTGAAATGTCAAGTGTCAACTGGATCAAATTAATTCTCACTTGAATGAGAGTATTGAAATATAAATTCTACATTGATAAATTACAAAAATAAATATTAATATATAAGAAAATAGAGAACCTTACTATGTTGGCTTGATTTAAGTTTTTATAGTTAAATTGATCTAACAAAAATATTATTAAATAACTCATTATTTTCAAATTGTCCATTTAATAAATTTATTCAAGATAATTTATTTTTCACTTGAAAAAACATTTTAAAATATTATTAAAAATTGAATTAAGTATTTAGATTGTTTATATTTTATGTTTAAAATATGAAAAATTTATCAGTAAAGATTCATCAATTATATATAATTAATTTATTTTTTTTTTAATAAATTTTGTCTTTGCAAATAATAGATTAATACTATTAAGGGAGTGTTTGGATATATTTAAAATAGGCATGAAATGTCATTTTAAAATTTAAAAAATACTAAACAATTTTTTAAGTATTTAGGAGATTAATTCAAAACGTAATTTTGAAATTTAAAAATATAAAAAAATAAAAAGCTAAACATTTAAGGTATTTGGATTTATTTAAAATGATTATAAAATGTTATTTTGAAATTTAAAAAATGCTAAACAATTTTTTGAGTATTTAAGCAATTAATTTAAAATATCGTTTTGAAACTTAAAAATATAAAAAATTTGAGTTAGATATGGTAATTTTTTTTAATACGACGTTTTTAAAATTTTATTTTCAAAACAAAGTTTCTACCCAAATATCTCCATTATAGTTTTTTTTTTAAATGTTATTTTCAAAACTCTATTTTTAAAATAGAGTTTTTACTCAAACACTCTTTAAATAAATAGATTAAAAATTACGTTTACAATCAATAAATAAGCAATCTAATTAATGTTAATTGGTTTACAAAATATTAAAAATTCATTCAATAATTATAGAACTTCAACACATATAAAACATGGGTGTTTAGATCATCATTTTTAGGATCCAAAATTATTTTTCATTCTATTGTATTAAATTTTTAATTTTAAATAAAAAAATTAAAATATATCACATCTAATATGAAAAAGGGTTATACTCATCTAAATTGATTTTTACTCATTCAAACTAATTTTTACTCATTGAAATTAATTTTTTTTTAATAGTTAGAAATAGATTATAATTTTAATTTAACAATCGAACTCTTTTTTTTAATAAAATTATAATTTAACAATCCAACTCCTCAACGTTGATGATGCAATGTGAATAAGTCTATGCAATTATTTTTACAAAAATAACAATAGTTATCATAAAAAGAAAAATGTTACCCGACACAAATATACACCTAATATTAAAAATATCAAGCTTCACATCCTCTTGTTCTTGTTTCCACCCCAAGGGGAAAAGCCAAGTTGTCTATTCTTTTTAATGCTTTTTTATATTCCAATTGCAACTTATTCTAGTGGGTAATTATAGTTTTATTATTTTTATAATTAACACATTCTTTGAATGATAAATTCATAATCGATTTTTCTCTTTCAGTATTAAAAAAAAACTTAATATTGAATTTTTTTATATAAATTGTAACTTTAAATACCTTAAATTTAAGATTTTCTTTTATAAAATATATATATATATATATATATATATATATATATATATAT
>CANXYC012968768.1:0-60740 GCA_948193065.1 Aleurites moluccanus | reverse complement strand
TTAAATGGCTCATTAAAATAGGAGAAGTTAGCTATAATTTTGCCATTATCTCATATCCCATAATCCCTTATTTTTAGGAACCACCTATCACATGATGGATATGATAGGAGTGGTTGGTTTTTAAATAAATAGATAACAGGTCCTCCACTCTCTCTGCATTAAAAGGTTTTACGTTATTTCCATCAAAACAAAACAGAAAGAAAGATAGAGAAAGAGTGAAAAATCTGTTGAAAATCATGGCTTCTTCTTCATCTCTAATGGCTACAGACAAAAGTATGTCAAATTAATTGTTTATCGTGTATCTAATTTTAACGATCCTAAGTATGTATGTTAAATACGAAAATATAACATATAATAATAATAATAATAATAATAATTTTTATTATTATATTTAATTAACATTTTACTGTTACATTTAGAAAATTTATTAAATTCATTAATTAAACTATCATGTAATATTCAATTGATTTCACTCAAATTTTCGAATATAATAAAACGAAAATTATTTATGCATACTTTTTTTTTTAACTTCAAAATTATAATTTATATATGCATTAATCGAAACCTATGTATTGTATGATTATAAAATTATATTGAATTATTAATAAAATAATAAAATTTACTATATATATATTATTCATAAAACAAATTATATAATGGAAACGTATTATGTACTAAAAAATATTAAACAGTAATAGTGTTTATAACTTTTTATTATTGATATATATAATTTTATTATTTTCATCAATTAAAAAAAAATCATATGTTAGATAATATTTAATAATTAAGTGTTAAATGTTTCGTAACGATTAGTTGATCTAAATAATTTTAAAATTTAAATAATTTAGAATTGAATAACTTTTAAATATTTAAATTTTAATATAAATATAATTTATTAAAAATTATTAAAAAATTATAATATTTTTATAAATAATCATAATTTTTTATTAATTAAAAAATTATTTTATTAAAAGATGTTAACATCTAATCAAATACCTTTCATTTTTCAAGTCAAAGTTAGGTTATATCCTTTGCATAATTATTTTGGAGGGTTAATTATGATTTTCACTCTATAAAATAATTTAATATATTAATTTTTTAAAAATATATTATTTTTTTTATCGAATATCATAATATACTATTAAATCATTTCATCTAATTTTACTGTTAGTCAACTCTAAAATAATTAATAATGACAGTAAAAAAAATATAAATATAATATTCTTTTTTTTTAATTAATTACATTATATTTTTTACTTTTAAAAAATATTTTTTAAAGTTAAAAAATATATTTTTAAATTTATTAAAAATATGAAAATAAATTTTTATTTGTATTAAAAAATTTAAGAAGAAATAATTTAATTTTTTCTTAAATTATTTTTTAAAAAATATTTTTATTTATTTTTATTTTCAAATTTATAATTTTTTAATCTTAAAATTATTTTTTAAAGTAAAAATTAAATATAATTAATTAAAAATAAAGAATAATAATATTTTTATTTTTTTATTATCATTGTTCATCATTTTAATATTAACTAATAATAAAATTAATAAAATTGAACGAAAAAGTATATTAATATAATGAGATATTTATCAAGAAAATTAGTATATTTTTAAAAAATTAAAAGAGATTTAGTGTATTAAATTATTATAAAGGGTATAATAATTAATCCTATTTTAAATTATGAACAGTACCTTTTTAATTCCCCTAACTTAAATTTATCGGTGGCGGATGGCTACTCTTGAGGAGAAAAAGCGGGAAAAGAAAAGTAAAAAATGGCGGGAATGTGGAAACGTATCCGAGATAGTCCTCTGTACTCATAACTCATTAGTTCATAATCATAATCGCTTCTCACTATCGTTTTGAATATATTTTCCATCAAATTTCTGGTTCTAGGGTTTCAGTAATGTTCTCCAGCAGTCAATTAGATGGTCAATCCGCCTTCGCCGGCGGTGGATTTATGCTCTCCCAGTCGTCTCAGCTCACAGATTCGGCTCCATCTCCTGCGAAAGTAAGTCTTCTGGTCTCTATACACCTCCTTTCAGTTTCTATGCTTCAGTTATTGCTGCCGAGAAATTTAGGAAAACAAAGCGAAGCAAACCAATTATATATACGGAAAGAAGTAATTATCTTTTCATACCATGCACAGACTAACCAGAACTAGGGAAAAAAAACTCACTTCAGTTTAATGGGACCTTCATTATCGGAAATGAAAGATCTATCTCTCTACTGAGTGCTTTCAGAAGTGAAAATTGTATTCTTATTCTAATTGATTTTGTTTGTTTCCAGAGTCGCGATTCTCAGGGTTTGGTGCCGGTGACGGTGAAGCAGATAAGTCAAGCTTCTCATACTGGCGATGAAAAGTCAAATGTTGCCATAGATGGCGTGGATGTTTCTAATGTAACAATTTCCAGATCTTGTTTAGTTCACTGTGTCTTTTAAGTTAAAAAAAAAAAAAAAAATCTTGGATCACTTTGTTGTTTTGAAACAAAAATAGCCTCTCTTTTCATTTCCAAGTAATTTTGTTAGAGTTTTGTTATCGAGTAAAATGCAATTGCTTTAAGGATTACACCTAAGCATCTGATTTGGAATACCTAGTATATTGACTCCAGCTAGAATATAAAAATGATGTATTAGGATTTTCCAATTAATACTCTTGCTCATACTGGCCTATTACAAAGTTTCATTGTGTTTATACTAAGAATATAGGATATTATTAAATACCCAACAGATTTAACCGATTATTTTTGACATATTGTTGCAATAGGTTACAGTGGTTGGAATGGTGTTTGATAAAGCAGCAAAGGTTACAGATGTTGGTTTCACTGTGGATGACGGAACAGGCCGAATCTACTGTAGAAGATGGTATTATTTGGTCCCCTTATTTTGGTCTGTTGTTAGCAAATTGCAATCAAAGATCTTTTACTACTTTCTATCTCCCCATGCTTAGCTTCATAAAGTTTTTGTCAACTCAAATGTTGCGTTATAACTGAAAAATGCTTATAGGATTCAGATTTTGGCAGTTTTCTATTTTATGAAACATAATTGTAACGAATGTTTGATACTTAAAACAGGGTAAATGAGAATTTTGACACAACAGAAATGGAGAAAATACAGTAAGTCTTCAGTCTTATACATTTCTCTTCTTGATCTGTTCTATTTTTATTTATTTATTTTTTTGAAATATTCTGTTTGTCGTTTGTTTGCATTAATGTATTATGCCTTAGTCATTTTGATTATAATCTATTTTAACATGGAGATATTCGTTTTTTCTTTCGTGTAATATTCTTTTCAACAGAGATGGAATGTATGTTCGTGTTAATGGGCACTTGAAAAGTTTCCAAGGCGTGAGGCACTTAGTTGCATTCTCTGTGAGGTATGGACATAAAAGTTCTTACAAAGTTGATTATTGCAGTAGAAGTAGTCCTTTTAAGCATTGTGCATTTCATTCAAATCTATATTTTATTAAGAATGTGAGAGAGACAGATATAGTTTCTGTAGGTGATAGGACTAGCCCACCAATGCAAACTAATTGATAAATGTGCTTACTTTTTAAATAGGAGCAGCTTCTATGTATGTAGCTTGTCCTTTGCATTTCAGTATTCATGTTCTTTTTGTTAGAAGCAAGTTCATGGCTTCTTATGATACTATAATTTACTGTTCCTTGCAGGCCTGTAACAAACTTTGATGAGGTTACTTTCCACTTCATTGATTGCATACATACCTATTTGCAGAATTCCAAATTGCAGGTAGCCATTAAATAAGTTACACTTTAAAAAATTGAAAACAAACAGATTGTGCTGCTATATTATGTTCCATAGCTAATTGTTTGTGTACTTGCATTTGTTGAAGCTGCAAGGAGGTGCCTCGATTCAGACTCAAGTGGTAGAATCATCTGTGAACACTCCTGCGCGAAGTGAATCAAATGGATATCAGACATCAACATCTATCCAAGTATGAGACTACTTGGTGAAAATTTTTTCACTGCCTTTTCACTATATGCATAACAGTCTTGTTTTCTCTCCTTAGTTCTCCAAGCAATATGGTGTTGATGGACTAAAGGACACTGATCAATTGATCCTTCACTATCTGCAACAGTCTTCAAGCATGTGAGTTTTGTGTAAAATTCTTAGTCATCTTTCTCTATATAGATCCTTTCTTTCAAGCTCCACAATGTATATAGTTTTGCCTTGTACATTGTGAGGTGCTTTGAGAAATACGAGTATTGCTTTGAAACATTGACAGTGGTTGATACACAGAATTCAGTTCTTATATGTTCCTGTGCTTTGTGATATGGCTCCAGTAGAATTTCATTAATACACAATGTTCAATGCTTTTATATTATCCCTTCCTCATCTCCCAATCTTTCTTACTCCGTAGATCTTGTTTGGGTTTTTAAAACATCACTCTGATCCCCGGTAGAGCATTTAATTTGTGCGACTTTTGTTCAAATTGTTACTGCAAATGCCTTGCTGTACTAATGATTTTCTGAGACGTTCACTGCATTTTTTTTCCACTTACACTTGGCTTATTGGCTAGAATTGCCATTTTTCTCTCTTTGCTGAACTTCAGGAACTGTTATTTGTTTGCAGGGGACAAGAAAAAGGTGTACCCATGGATGAACTTTGCCAGCAACTAAAACTTCCTATGGAGAAGATCAAGTAATCTATCTATTACTCTCTTCTGTCCCTCTTTCCCACTGATTAGACAATTATTTTTTCAGAAGTCATGTGGTTTGTCTTTGTTAGGGGATCTATTAGATCACTCGAAGATGAAGGCCTGATTTACTCTACAATTGATGAATTTCATTATAAAGCAACCTGAGGAAGTTGATCTTCAAGGATATTGCCTTGGGCAGTGGATGGTGTTGATTATGTCATGAATGCTTTTTCAGTGCAGATTGTGTTGGATCCTGGCAAAACATTGTAGATAACTGGAATGCTAAATATTTGTTCAGATCCTTGGACAGATCGAAGTATGAACTGGTCATTATTCTTTTCAATCATGTAATTGACTGTCCCAAGTTGTGCAACATTTTGGTATGATCTGTAGAGTGTTACTGAACTAAGACAGGACAAATCATTTCCTAATTTGGCAAGTTTTTATCCCTTGTTAATGAGCATATAGGTGCTATGGTTTTAACCACATTTTCTCCTTATATTTTGAGATTAGGGACCCTAAATTAATTCATGGTGAAACATAAATAATAAAAAAGAACAGAATGTAGAAGCAATGAAGTGGACGACATGTAATACCAGTGATGAGCCAAAGGAAGACAGCATCAAAATTAAGTTTAATAAAAAAAAAAACCCACAGAAAGGCCCATGTGGATCAAACCAACAAAGTCCATATATATAAACGATCATCGGATCTATTTGAAATTTCAAATAATGCCATTAAAAAGTCTAAGAAAAGGGTCCAAGTACTTCACCCTAAGCCCGTATGCAAGGCCCAAATTTATATACATTAATTTCTTTGGAAACATCATGTTAAACTTAATGGCATGTAAATTTATTTCTTCAAATTTATATACGTGTTATTTTAGTTAATTTCAAATCATATTTGAAACAATGTGATGTCGTTTCACGAAGAATTAAAGAGGAAGAGAGGGAGAGAGATTCTGTGGAGAAACAAAGGAAAAAGAAGAGAATGGTGTGATTAGCTTTTAGGGATCATAAGGGATCAAATACAGAACAGCCTTTCTTCAAGGATAAACACAACAATTAAGCTACAAACTAGATAAAATATCACCTTTATTTATAAATCAGATCATTTTATTTTGATTTCTTATCAAAATGGTTATAAAAAGTAATATGGGATTAAAAAAAAATAATAACAAGTAGATCAAATTTATTAAGGAGTGAGAAACATCAATTTCAAGTTCTCCATCTTATAGTATGGCGACAGTTCAATAAGAATTATTAAAGGAGAGAATTACATCCGTTACGTGTAGTAGAGAATGATAGTTTGACTTGTATGATTTTTATTTTATTTTATTTTTTTTAACATTGGGTTGGAGACTTGAACTAATGTTTATTGTTTAGTAAACTAAAAATTGAAGTGTGAGCAAGAGAAAAAAATTAATTCAAGTAAATTTTCTAATTAATATGAACATATACGGATTGCAAAAAATTAATGTCCGTTGATCTATTTAAAAAAACTAAAGAGATTATCACTTTTATAGTTTAAAATACTCAAATCTGAAACCTTCCTCTTAATTATCACACTATTAAAAGAGCTAAAAAAAAAAAAAAAAACCAAATCATCACACTTGATTAACAAGTCTTATGTATTATATTTATATATATGCAGTCTAACTTTTATGGATCTTAATTATCTTATGAGCAAAAAAAAAAAAAAAAGGGTTAAAATGACTACTATATATAATATATTTCCTTGGTTTATTAGAGGTAAAACCTTATATCATGCCAAGATATATAATAATTAAAGAGGTAGAGCTGCCATTGGCAGTTTCTATATGAATATTTATATGAAGTATTGTTTTTGTGGATTTTCTTTTGGACGTAGCGGTAACAAACTTTCCGGCAGAGACTTTTTTTTTCAAATGTTAGTTCTGGAGGAAATTAATTAGAATGTTAGATGAATGATTGTAAAGTGCATGCATTATATTATTCTGTATATAAATGAAAAACATGTGATTTTTATCATGCACTCAAATTAATAGTACGATTTTTTCTTCAATAATATCAGATACATTATTAATTATTAACAACATTACCTACTTGAGTTTGTTTACTTAATCAAAAGTTTTTGCATGCCATCATTACTAATTCCAGTTCATGCAATTAATCACTAATTAAGGTGGATTTCACCTTTTATCATTAGAAATTAACTTTCTATTATTACTTACTTGTCCTTTTGTGTTAATTATATTAATTAGCAGGAAATTCTTCCAAAAAATTAAATTAACTGCTACGTTAAAATATCAAACACACTACTGCTATTTATCCTTTAATTTAGTTAAATAAGCCCATCGCCAACCAATGAAAATCTCTAAAGCGAGAAACATATTGATAGATAAAAATATTCTTATTAATTCTTCAGATTTTCTATATTATATTATTAAAAAATTTTATAGCCGTCCAAAAACTAGAATTATGATATTTAATTTTTATGTCTTAATTTTAGTCTTGTAATTTATTTTATTTTTTATTTTTAATTAACTATCACTTAAAGATAATACTGTAATTTACGTACAATATACTTAGTATACTAGGATTAATTTCACTTGTACTATTTCAATTTATGACTTTACATATTATGGTACTTAGATTTCATTTTATTACATAAAAATCATTAAATTTTATCTATTAATAATTTTAAAATACTTCTGTCTAATTAATCTTGCTATACTATTTTTATTATATATTTATTTTTAAATTCAATAGAATTAAAAATGAATATCTTGCAAAAGATGATGTGTTAATTTATTATTTATTGACATTTTTTATCTTACAAAATTAAAATTATGTCCTATATAACTTTTTATTGGAATACTCTTCAAATTATCATGAAATGTTTTAATATTTTATTTAAATATTAATTATTTTTATATTTTTAATTTAGTTTTTTTTAACATATTTAATTTTTTAATTATGAAATTAAAGATTAATTAATTGCAATTGAGATTAAAAAGAATTATAGAATTTATTCCCGATGCAAATATGAGAGTGTATGTTATTCCTTATTTTTGTTATGTTCTTCGCTATACATTATAGAAATATTTTAAATTTATATTTTAATATATAAAAATCTTGAATTTAATACAACATATCAATGTATTATTTTTAAATTTGAAGATGTTAACAAATTATTAAAATTGATTTTTTTTTCCCTTTTGGCAATTGATTTAAAGATTAGCATGTGTTTATTATGTGTGTGTAGGAGAGTTCTAACTCTAGTGTACATGATTTCTAGAATTCAATTGCATGCATAAATTGGAACAAATATACTTAATTCATTTTATAATTTAATTAGAAGTCGGGATAATTAATTAATTATTTATATTTATTTCAACCTTGAGCTTTAATTAAATTTAACATTAAACTCAAATTTTACTTCAAATATAGTTTATTTATTTATTTTTCGAATACGTTTAAGAATTTTCATTAGGTTTGTGAGTATTTAGTAAAACATTTTGATGCAATTTTTAATTTTTTATTATAAAAAACTATATCAAATTATTTAATTAATTTTTTTTATAACTATTAGTCACTAAGTAATATATTAATAACTAATAACTAATAATAATTTTATCAAACATTTATAACAATCAACTATTAAATTATAATTATCAATTATCAGCTAACAACTATCGACATTAACTAATAGCTGCTATAAATAGTTAAGCCAAACATGACTTCAATATGATAATAGAAATTACACAATTTATTTTTATTTTTATTCATAAATATATAAAATTTACACCTAAAAAAATATATTTTCAAGTCACGTCACGTGTTAACAGAAACTAGCATTATAAATAATAAAAAAAATAACATACTGGATGTGAAGTTTGTTTGAAAATATTGGGTGTCTACAGAACAATCTGTCCCTATCATTGTCTTTAATATTCAAACTATATTAGATGATGTCTCATCATTGCATTAGAAAATTTTAAAGTAGAAAACTCAATTAAGGGTCCCAGTAAAAAAATATTCACATGATGCTTGGATTTATTAATGTTTAGTTGTAAACAGGAGTTAGATCAACTTCATATGGTTAATAATAAGGCTATATATAAGAATGAATCAATTGCAAAATTAATCCCAATACTACTCAGTCAATATGGGAAGAACACCTCGCTGTTCAAAGGATGGTTTAAACAGAGGATCATGGACTGCTCTTGAAGATAAATTACTTATCGATTACGTTGCCTTACATGGTCAAGGTAAATGGAGCAATGTCGCCAAAAAAACAGGTCATCACCTCATTCATAATCTACATACTTATATACTAATAATTCAATTATTTTTTTATTGCAATTAACTCATAATTATTATTGATGTAGGTCTAAAGAGGTGTGGAAAGAGTTGCAGACTTCGTTGGTTGAATTATCTCAGACCAGATATTAAGAGAGGGAACATATCAGATGATGAAGAACAACTCATTATCAGGCTCCACAAGCTCTTAGGCAACAGGTGTTTAATACTTTCTTTTCTTTTGTTAATTGGGTTTTCACTAATAATTTAAATTCGCAATTTCTCTGTTTTGGAGACAGCTCTAATACTAGTGCTTAACTAAAGCTTATTGATCTTGAATTAATTGGATTTGTTTTCCCAGTGCAGATGGTCTCTGATAGCAGGGAGGCTTCCAGGGCGAACAGATAATGAAATAAAGAATTATTGGAATACTAATTTAGCAAAAAAGGCACAAGAGTTGCAACTGACTCTGCCTAAACTTATTCACAAGAAACAAGCACCGCCTCCAACAAAGGAATTACCGGCCACTACTGATATTGATACTGGTGCTGTTGTTGATACGCCAGTACTAACACAGCCATCAAGGAAGGATCAAATAATAAATCAAGAAGAAGATAATTATGCACAAATGGGAGCAATTTTATTGGAAAATGAAATTGAATCAAATAATGATCACTTTCTAATGGATTTTAACGTGGAAGATTTTTGTAAGATTCTTGATTCGGACTTCACAAGGGCAACTGATGATCCACAACATGCCAGTGATAATGATAATGTAACCCAAGGAGATGATATTGATGTTAATGGTAACGGCGACAAGACTGAATTTCCAGTTAGCTGGGCGGCCGATAATAATGATCAGATGGGTTCAGATTTCATATCACTCGTTTCCTTCCTCGATTCAGATGTGGAATGGCAGTCCGGAATGGCCTAAATTACTAATATTTGGCACACGTTTGGTTGCTAGAAATTCTACATTTTCTTAGAAAATAAAATATTCTTGGCAAATAATTATAATTAGTTAAAACTGTAACATTGTCTTGTTTGATTATGAATAATTTTTTTTTACAATACTATTGTTTATGTATATCTAAACATACTTATAATTTAATGCTTAAGAAAAAAACATACTTATAATTTATTAACACAATTTAAAATCACATCATAAATATTTAAATATCAATGCATAGAATAATTTGTTATATAATTATAACCATGTTTTCATGAAACAATAACATTGTTAATTTAAAGGATTTTTGTTTAGGGGTTGTTTATATTTAGGGTTAATTGGAATTTCTCCATTTAGAATGACCCATTATATTAAGTTTTTCTTGATTTTTTAAAAATATACTAACTATACCCTTTCATCCAATTTTTTGTTAGTCAACCTCACAAGGATAGTAAAAAGATCAAAAATGCCCTTATCTTTTATTTTTAATTAATTATATTTTATTTTTGTTTTAAATTTTTTTTAAAGTTAAAAAATTTATTTCCATATTTTTGTCAAATTTAAAAATAAAAATATTTTTTTAAAAATATTTAAAAAATATTTTTTAATTTTTATTTTTAAATTTATCAAAAATATGAAAATGAATTTTTTATTTGTATTAAAAAAATTTAAGAAGAAATAATTTAATTTCTTCTTAAATTATTTTTTAAAATAAAAAATAACAAATAAAAAATAAAAAATATTTTATAAAAAATATTTTTGTTTATTTTTTTATTTTAAAATTTGTCAAAAATATGAAAATAAATTTTTTAACCTTAAAAAAATTAAAACAAGAATAGAATGTAATTAATTAAAAATAAATGATAAGGACATTTTGATCTTTTTACTACCCTTATAAAGTTGACAAACGGTAAAATTAGATGGGAGGGTCTAATAGTATATCATGACATTCATCAGGGGGGAGTTAATATATTTTTAAAAAATCAAGAAAAATTTAGTGTAATAAATTATTTTACATGGAAAAAATTACAATTAATCCTAATATAATCTGACAAATTATTTAAGTAATTTATTGGTTAAATTATACTTTGAACCTAAAAATTATGAATTGTATTTTTAATATATATATATATGCTATTGGGTCGAACAGGTTTTAAAGAGCAAATCTCAAATTCGACCCAAAAATAATTGGATTTCTTTAGGTTCGGGCCAAATAAAGTTGGGAGGAAATTTTTTTTTGCAAGTCCTGTGTTTTTAGTGAGACGAGTTCAACATATCATGCGGGTCTCGAGATTAATAATAAGGTCTAATTATAATGTCATATTGATTAAATATTAATTTATTTTTAAGAACACACTTATTTTTTATTCTAAACTATAATAAAGTTTAATTAATCAAGTTTTATTAAATTTTTTATTCAATATTTTTACTTATAATTATATTTTCAATATTATTAGTGAAATAACGATTTTCAACCAGATGTGTAACAAATTTCTTTTATTTAAAGAGAATTTTTAAATAATAATATGTCTCTCTATACGAAGACCAATGCATCCTTTAAATTTTGAAATGCATGTCTACAAAGAGTTATGAAGTAGTCATAGTGGGTGGTCCCATTTTAGAGAGTTTCAACTATTTTGGCTTGGTCCCATTTTAGAGAGTTTCAACTATTTTGGCTTGATCACAAGCTTGTGATTTTCAAAGACACCTTATTGAATTTGGTTATGTAATCCCTTAGTGAGGTTTCAACTATTTTGGCTTGATCACACTCTTGTGATTTTCAAAGACACCTTATTGAATTTGGTTATGTAATCCCTTAGTGACTCGTCTCTTTCCTAAGTTACTGTTTTGAGGAATTGCGTCCGCCTTTATGTCGAGATGCTCAAGACCAATCTTTTCATAAATAGTTCTGCGACCTAAAGAAAGAATGCATATTCTCCTTTAATAAGTCGCCAGACCACCTTGTTGCATCTATTTACAGGGTTACTCAAAAGGCTCAACATAGTATTACACTACTAGTTGTTTGGAGCTTGACTACATGTTTATAATCTAGGATATGGACCCTCGGGTCTACCTTTTTGCAATATTTTTTAACTATAGGTGGTTTGTATTTATCTGGCATTTGATGCTCTTGAATTTTTCTTATAAAAGGTGATTTGAGAGTTAATGACCAACCTTTATCTACTTCCTCATTTTGCTATGATATTATAGGGCTCGTGTTTGTTTGATACCTATTCTTTGTAGTCTAATATAGTAGTGGGAGAATCTTGTTGAGTTTTTGTGTAGTTAAGTTCTATCGAGATCCATAAGAGAATAATTTTTTTTTAAGACGTGAGAAGAAAAGGAACTATAAATATTATAGTACTTAAAGAAAGAAGATAATGCAAAACAAATCTTATGATTGAACTAATTATTTTCCATAGAAGGCATAATTGATGATCCAAATATCTTCAAAGAAAGGTGTGATGGGTATCTCTTGTTTGGACATAAATTTGAGACAACTTTTTGGACCTATAAGATAAATAACCAAAATAAAAGTGTCAAGTCTAGATTTAATAAGACATTTCCAATATTTAAATCAGTAACTTGATCTCTTAGAATTCTTAAGGATGAAAATGATCAATTTTAAGAGAAGTTATTTTCCTAGTGATAGCATTTTTATAAAGGGAAGGAGCAATAAAGTCTGAATTAACGAGATAAATAATCCTTCTCGTATTAATTTTCTTATATCCTATAATATTTGAGCACTATGAATGGATGATATATTGGCATATTGTACTCTGCCTTATTCTAATATGAATCCATTTTTTTTTAGGTTAAAGGCCTTATGGGAGTTCTTTATCCTAGAAAAAGTGCAGCGAGCCATGCGTATTTAAGTTGGAGGAGATTGTATTCATCATTGGACCTTATTTTTATGAGGCCCAGTCTCTTAATGTTATTTAAAATGCTATCAATGTGAGGCAATAAATCAAATTCGATGCCTTTAACAAAGAGCTTGAATTTGGAGGTGCTCAAATTTTGAAAATGATTTGTGTGAATACTATCTTAAGCTTTGGGCCTTTATTCCGCCAGTTCAAAACCATAGAACTTACTTATTTAAAAACACAAGACCAACATTGAATTTTTCATCAAAACTAATATTGTTATGAGTTACACCTATAGAATAGCCACAATGAATAATTTAGTGAAAAATTTCTTATATTAATAAAAATTTATAGTATATATGCTTATTAAAAAAATAAATAAGGAAAAATTTGACTGATTAATCCAGAAAAAAAAAAAAGAAGAAGAAGAAGAAGAAGAAAAGAGAAACATAAGGCCTCCACCGAGCCACTATGTGCTGCTTTTGGTTACCGTAACATCCGATTGTGATCTCTCTTTTATCCTCCTTACCTTTGTAAAAATTAATTAATTAATTTATAAAATAAAAAGCCAAATCTCTCCCATCAATTCTTTTTCTTCTTCTTCTAGTGCTGTTCTCGTTCTTTTCTTTCTCATTCTTGTTCGCCTCTCTCTCTCTCTCGTAGACAAACACATTCTGTCTCTCTTACTCTGCATCAAAACAAAAAGAGAGAGAAATTGAGTTAAAGCCATTTGAATAATATTATCTTTAAAAGAGAATAGGCTTCTATCAATGCCTGCACAGAAGCGTTCTTTACCAGACAATCCCAATAACGATGACCAACAACAAGATTCCTCTTCTTCACTTCAAAACGGCCACCAATATCCCCCCAAGCAATCTCGCCTCGACCCATTTCCTCTTGATGGTCATCACCAACCTCACCACCACCACCAACAACTAGTCGACGACGACGACGATGAAGAAGAAGATGAAGAAGAAGAAGAAGAAGAAGAAGAAGAAGAGGAGGAGGAAGCAGAAGAAGAAGAAGAAGAAGAGGCAACCCAGAGACCGGAAGAAGAAGAAGAAGGAGATGATGATGAAGAAGAAGAAGAGAAACAAGGTAACTCCGATTTTTTCCTTCTTTTATTCATGCCATGTTGGTTAGTACATGGTGGGTGTATGTGTATAATATTGTACGTATACTTTTGGGTAGTGGGTGTAGTTTAGAAATCGATTTTGATGTTTACGATTAATTGAATCCATTGCTTATTTGTCTTTCTTTTTTCTCAGATTCTGAGGAAAGCCAATCTTCCGGCTCCGAAGATGAAAAACCGGAGTACTCTTTCTCTCTCTTTTAATCTCATTCGTACACATTTCTTGTTATAGTGCTTCGGAGTATAGTGTTAGCTTGATTTTACTCGTCCATGTTTTTTTTAGTAGAAGGGGCTTCGAGTTTTTTTAAAAGGGTCAGTGAATTCTTCTGGCATCGTCTCTAACATTTTGGTTCTGCTAAAAGGGGTTGTTGCATTTCCCAGTCTGTCTATAGATTGGCTCCTTCTGGCTACTGTTGAGGAAGCTAAATGTTGAATTTATGTAAAGAGGAGTTCACAATTAACTTGTTTGATTTAAAGTGTTGTTGCTCTACTAATGTCTGATAGTGTAGATTTGTGTAAGTAAAGTCTTGCAGGTTTTTTGGGTACATAAGTTGGTGACTGAACCTTGAAAAATATTGCCACTTATTGACACCGCTATTTTTCTGTGGTTTTGCATTCAGCTGAAATTGCAGTCTCCAGAATGTGTTAGTATTTTATTTTATTTTAAACTTGTCTGAAAATGTTGAAAACGTTTTACAATTTACTTTCCTGACAGTAATTTTTTCTTTCCCTTCTTTGAGAAGCTTCTCTGCTTTAGACTTAGTGGCATGAACTTAAATTTGTGAACGTGGGATGTATACCATGATGTGCTGTGATGTATGAACAAATTGATAAAAAAATAAGAGAGTAGAAAGAGAAGTTGAAGGATAGTCTGCTGGAGTATTAATGTGATTTTTTTTAATGTTTTTAGCCTTAACAATCTGAGCTGAAGGTTGGAAGGAACTTAGCTCATGGAGTCTCCATACTATAGAATGCTGTGGTGTATAATTTAGAATTAATAAGAATTAGAAATAGCAATGGGCTAATCACCTAAAAAGCCCTAACTTTTATGCAATTATAAATTATTACTTGAACTGCAGAGCTAGTCAGAGTCTGTTCTTTAATATGAGTTGCAATTGTGACCAGCTCTTGGCATCCCTTTGGCTATAATTACAACTCATAATTGATATCATGATACAATTGGCTATTTTTGCAGTCTATGCCATTGTTACAAATTGGCATAAAGTTTAAGTTTTTGGGGTGATTGACCATTTACTAATTCATTAATGAGCTGTGACTTGTGAATCATTTATTACAGTGTGTGTTTGTAATTTTCATTCACTAATTTAGGAAATAACCCCCAGAGGCAATATCAAAGTAAGAGAGAGAGAGAGAAAAATCTTTCCTTTTCCTTTTTTTTTGTATGAATGCAAAAACAGCATATGCTATCTTCTTCTATTTAATCCCTGCAAAATAATATTGAATGATTGTGGAAGAAAGAGGATAAAAGAACTCTATCTTTTTGGGAATGTGATTGAAGATAATGGAGAAATGATACTGCTGCTAAGGCTGTTCTCTGTGAGGTTCTCATTTTCTATATAATGTCATTATATTAATATGATGTCTTAAAAGAAAAGAATAAAATTCAGCGACAAGCGAATTGAATTGGAGAAAACATTAAAAATAAAATTAGCACATTAATCTTATAAGTTCATGAAACTCATAGTTAAAAAACTTAGAATGATGGGACAAAGTTTATAAAGTTATAAACACTTGAGGTTTAATGTGTCCTCATATGATGATCAGAACTAGCAATGTTCTTAGTAACTCTATCTTCCATAGACAGTTGACATTTTAGAGAACTTACAATTATGATAAAGATTGTTGGTTTCCCCTCTGCTAAGAACAATTGAATGAATAATTGCCTACAATTTGGAGCTATGCACTTTGTGGGGAAACCGTAGACCTTTCTATCTTATAGGAGACATACACACATCCACATGCTCAATGATTTTTTTTTTCCTGATATTTGCTCAATAAAGTTAGTAAACATAAGAGCACAAATACTGCACATGGGTATACCACAGAGTTCAAATCTTTTGAAAGAGGAGATATTTTCTTCTTTATACTATCATGTAACTTAGGAAACATGAATTGCCCTGGTGGCTGTAGATCATGTGTGCTTTATTCCAACAATTGGTAGTGGCACTTATGTTTATCATTGAGGAGATACAGAGGGTTAATTAATATTTGGTTTCATTTGCAGATATGTCTTTGTGGAGCTGCCTGACATTCGTAAAGATGTGCAATGCCCAATATGTCTAGGTACTTCTTGTTTGAAATTTTCTGCTGTTTTCCTTTTATCCAAATGAGTGTTGATGCTTTTATTTTCTAGATTTTTTTATATAGTTGGATCTGGTTGCTAGGTAGACAAGTGTTTGGAATACAAGAACTCCAGAACGAGCATGGGAATTAGAATGCAATATGTTTGACTTGATTTTTTGGAGACCTAAAACTAGTTTTAGGTCAGGATATCATTTCTTTCTGCTATTTTTTGATCCAAAGAAATTCCAACTCAGGATATAATGTTTGGTGTATTTGATGTGAGAAATATAGTGTTAGGTCAGGATATAATTTTTCTTCTACTAGATGATCTCAGAAAATCCAATTCCTCAGAAATGAGAGTGAATTGTGATGAATAATTTTATGTAAAAATCTACTCCTTCCTCTTAAAGTTGCTTGTTACAGCACCTTGAGGAAGACGGGCAAAGAACCACCTTATCCAAAAACGTAAGTGGTTGGGTCAGGACCCAAGAATTTGACTGACACTCCTTGAATACTTCCTATTGAAATTAGAAATTATAGAAGGCATCGCAAAATTATTTTTTTCCCCACTTCACCAACCAAACTTATTCATATATGCTTTCATTGGTTACTATGCTAGAAACTGATTGCACATATGATTTCACCCAAGAAGATGGGAGTGTTTCATCCATGTCAGTTAATATCATTCAAGTGATTTACTTAAAATTTGGTATGCTACAACCATGTGTCCAGTGCTCGCCATCTGAATTGTGAGGTGGATAACCATTCAACAGTTAACCAGCCTCTTTTATTGGCTAAGAATGACCTAGGTATGCAATTTCTAGTTGGCAAATGTGAAAAAAGCTTGGGAAATTTGACAGGAGATATAGTGTGGTCATTACTGAATTGTCTCAAGGATCTTTGAACTGACTGCAGATACTTTGGAATAAGATAGTTTGTATGAGAGATGCTCTATAATTTGATATGAAACTATTTTTAATTTTAAACAATAGCTAACATACTAGAAAAATTGCATCTTTCATTTGATTAATTACTTTCTGCCATGCTCCCTTTACTTCCATAATTTTTAGTTACCTTGAAAGCTTGTCTCCTTTTCCTTTTCCCAGTTGAATGTTGCTTGTGCTGATTGTGATTGAAGGATACCTCAGTTGCTATTGTAATGATGTAATATAATGAGCAACGTTGGGCTTATTAATTTTGAAATGCCAACTCAGGTCAATATAGGTGAACTACAAATGCAAGTATTGCACTTTGTGCAAGATATCATAAGCTAACAAGCTTTCTGCTGTGATAGGATCATAGGAAACATGTTAGATCGTAGTGCTATGTGAGAAGTTCCTAAAATGAGAGGATTGGATATGTGAGAAGTTCTTAAAATGAGAGGATTTGAAACAAGTACATGAAAACTTTGTATTAGATGTACTCTTAGCCAATGAAAGCGTGCTTCATGAAGAGTGGTGTTTGTTTTTCTATTATCTGCAGCAATATACTGCTATAGCTTTTATGCCAAGTGCTATCTAAATTATATTTTGGTTCTCTATCTTGTTCTGTATTTTGATTGTGAATTTGTGATGGAAACTGTACGCCTGCACTCATTGCACGTGGAGGTTACTTGCTCATATTGTTGTCAGATAGGCTAAGTTTTAATCAAATAAAGTCTTAACCATGAATTATACCTGTGCAGGTATCATAAAGAAAACACGAACTGTGATGGAATGCTTGCACCGTTTCTGTAGGGAATGCATTGACAAATCAATGCGACTTGGGTATGTCCAAAAAATGATTCAATGTTTTATTTTTAAAAAAATTTGCTTCTATACTGGCGTCCTGATTCAGTAACTTGCCTTCATCTTGGTAATTCTTGGGATAGTTTCCAATGACTATGAACCAATCTAATTTTATTACTTGTTATATTGCAGGAATAATGAGTGCCCTGCTTGCCGCACACACTGTGCAAGTCGGCGTTCTTTGAGAGATGATCCAAATTATGACGCCTTGATTGCTGCTTTATATCCAGACATTGATAAGTATGAGGAGGAGGTACAAGTTATTTATCTTATCTAAGTCTTTCTAGATTGTATTATATTATTTCTCCAAATCAACCATGCTTCTGAGTGAGTACTTGGTCCCAGGAATTAGCTTTTCATGAGGAGGAAAGGACACGGAACAAGCAGGTGTGCATTTCTGTTATATTTGCCTGCTTGCATTCATCTGTGTTGCCTCTGTTATTAGCAATAAATAATAACATCAAGAGAAGTTGGCAGAAATAATAAATTCAAGAAAAGTAGCCGTTTAAGATAGCAGTTACAATGTATTTTATCTGAGGCCTTGACCATAATGGTTTAGAAAACCATATCTTACCTAAATCTTAGTTGGTGCTGCCATGTTGACCTTTTGCTTATATTTTAAACTCTACATTGATGGTAAATGTTCATGATCCTTGAATTCTATGATTTGAATTCTAAAAGAGTTCCAATTCTTCTGAAATGGACACTGTTGGTCTACTTTGATCATCATTGCCTAATTATGAGGTTCAGTTTCTAAGGAATGATATATAGGCTAAAACTCCAAAAGCCTGTTTCAGGATAGGTTGTTATGAATTGAGCTTATGCTCTTTCCTTTTTTGGTTTCTTATTTGATTGTTTTGTTGGGCAGATCCAAGCTTCAATTGCCCAAATATTACAACGACAATCTGAAGCACTTGTTAAGAGACGCCCCATGGGTAAAGAAACAAATCCATTCCTGCCAAGATCACAACGCAATAATCGGACACCTTCAAGGAGGCGGAGAAACAGCCGAGGCACTGAATTTCAAGGATCTGAAGACATTGAGGAAGAAAATGATGATAATGGAGGTAAGGATTCATCTTCTACTGATGAGCGTTCCACAGAAATGAGGCAGTGCAGGCGCAAAAGAAGACCAGGAATTCGGCCCTCTCAGCCTTCTTCATCAGCTTCAAATCCAGAGGGTGGATCCATTGACGTTGATGTAGAAGCAAGCAGGGAGAACAGAGGAATATCTCCTGGGCTTGTTTGGAATACAGAAATGCTTGCCTGGGGCAGGGGTGGTGCTCGAAGTCACACAAGGCATGGTAATGCTAGTGGTTGCAACAACAAGAATTCTCGAAGCACTCGGTTATCCAAGCTGGTAGAATATCTCAGAAGCCTAGAAGAAAAAAACGACGAGGTATGTGCAGATGCAACTGTTTGTTGAGCTGCAGTTAGGTTACGCAATAGTGATGCATATGCCATGGTATGGGTTTTATTTTCTTGTTTAATAATTGATAATAAGTAAAAGTAAGAGTTATGTCTTCATGTACTATTATGATGGGATAGAGCTTCAGAAGTTGGGGTTTAGGTGTTGGACTTCATAGCAAGAGTCCAGGGCAGAGTGCTTGTAGCTTAAATAGTGTCTGAACTAGCTGAGTGTGATGGAAAAGGAAGGTTGGATTTGAAGGATTCAATTGCTAGAATTTTCTGGAAGTGGGGGAGTGAGGATTTAAAAGACACTTGTTTCAGTTGTTAATTTTATGGGTAAGGCAATATTGGTGGGGATAGGGCAGATACATGATCAGAGCAAGTACGTAATGGATCTTGAAGCCTGTTAGTTTTGCTGATAATCTGAGGCATTATAGCAGTAGAACTTTGTGGAAAGAGGTAGAGGAGGAAAGCTAATTGTGCACAACACTAGGGATCATATGCCAGGCATATATATCTTCACATGCAAAATTTTATCCAAGAAAATATGAAGATCCCATGGTCCTAAGAAACATAAATAAGAAAACACCAAAAAAGAATAACTTAGACCCAAACAAAATGACCCTTTAAATTTTGTAACTGCAAGAATTAGGAAGAATAACTAGAAAAACTATAGCTGAAGTTACCAAAATACCCTGTGAAAGAAAACTCTAGCTTAAATTACCAAAATACCCTGAAATACACAGGAATATAACATATACTAATAGACTCGAATTAAAATTGAGTCATTACTTAGCTAATAAGGATTTAAGGTACAAAATCACAATAATTCATTTGTTGAACAATGTGTGTTGATTAATGGGATAGAATTTTCATAAATTACCACAACTGAACATTGAGTGGAAGTAACTATTCACGGCTGCAAAAAAATATGTTCTGTAATTGGTGCAATTGAAAGTAACTGTATTTTCATTTTATGTCATGGTCTCCTCTCGCTCCCTCTCCTTGTTTTTATTTCTTTTATTTATTTATTTATTTTTTATATCATTTTATTTCTTTAATTGTTAATTGTACATTATGTCTGATTAAAGCCTATTTCTTTTTTGCAGTTAGATGTTCACCTCATGCTTATTTCTCTGGACAAACAAAGTACACTGAATTTGCAACAGCCGTACCTTTGTTGTCGCCCCAGTTTGTCAGTCAAGCACCTATGTGAGGTGAGCTTTTCTTCCCTGTGACCATAATTCTGTGTGTGTGTTATTGTAGAGATATTCCACCCATGAAGTTTTTTCTTTGTAAGGACCCTGGAGTTATAATTCTAGAAGGGGGATGGTGGCTTAATTTGGGAACTAGGGCCCATTTCATTTATTTTTCATATGCATTTGTGGAACATGATGAAATTTTACGGCTGGAAATATTTTTGTTGCTTAATTTGTGGAAGTAGCCCGTTTCATTTACTTTTCATATGCATTTGTGGAATGTGATGAAATTTTATGGCTAGAAATATTTTACCTTGATTTCTACACTATGAAGGTTAGCTGGAACATGTTGACGTATTAGATGGCTGTTTACTCAGATCCATCGACTCAAATTTTGCCGCATAGAAGCATATATTGTATGCATCTTTTAAGATAATGATTTCTTATATTCAGGGATTGATGGTATGGGCATTTTTTATGTATTGAAACCTTAAAATGATGTCTGCGAAGCTTTGTTTCTTTGTGAGAATGCTGCAATTATAATTCTAGCATTGGGGATGAGGATGATGGCTCAATTAGTTTATGAAGGTGGTTTTATTTTGATGGCATGGTCATTACTTTGAATTGATCTCTTTTTTGTTTCTGGGGTCTGCTAGGACCAGTAATATAACGTGTTAATTTTTGATGCCATTTGAATTTCTATGGACTTATTGCATGGATCACCTGAGCCTATTGTTTATTGCTTCCCTTGGGTTTGACAGTAAATTCAGTGTTTACTTTTCTAATTGTACATGAAATATATCATACAGTATGTTGCTCACCAATCACCTTTGCAAGCCGAAGAAGTTGAAATATTATTAGTTAAAGGGCAGCACAAACCTGATGACAACCTATCAACTCTGCATCCTCCAGTTTCAGTGGATGAGCTGCAAATTTTGAAAGGACAAGAAACTTTGGCAGGTCTTAAAGCCAATGGCACTTCCAGTAGAGATCGTTTGGTATGTTTATTGGAATTGGTTCATTGTGTTCAACTTTATGATAACTTTAATCTGGTACTATATCTGAAGTTACAATTTCTTTTTCCTTTTCACTGTTGCAGATTCTAGCTTATCGGCAGAAGGAGACTATTTAACAAATTTATGATGTTTTTAACAGTGGGAAGAAAGGGTCCATTAATAGTTTGTAAAAGCAGTTGTAAATATGCGTGGGGATTTCAGTATCAAAGCAGTTACGTTATTTTTTTTTTTTGCTCCTCTTTGACAATTAAAGCTTTCGTGAAACCCAGATTTCTATGTTGTTTTTATACGCACAAGAACAAAAATTTCAAAAGAAGAAAATCTTTTCATAAGTTCAATAAGTATATGACGCTTCACAGAAAAGCTGTGCACCATTTTTTGGTTGATTCTATTCAGAGCAAATTTCGCATTACTCGGTTAAACTGCCTACTGTTAAACTGCCTACTGTTTTTCGAATTATGATTGTAGCAGCACAAGAAAGAAAGGGGTTCAAGAGAGGCAGATAAAAAGTCAGGCACCATTTTTTCCTTTTTGAGTATTCAGAGCCAAATTTGCGTTACTCAGTTAGTACTTTAAATTCTGAAGCAAATGTTACAACAAATTCTGATTGTGTACATAGATGATTGATCTATATTTTTTAGCGTTACAATAATTCCGAAAGGGTAAAGAATAGGGTTCAAGAGTTCTTGAACAGCAGCCGCCCGCCCATCAATACCGGATATATCACCTCATGCATGAAGCAGGGCTTGAAACTGCATTTATCATCATCCTTTGCCGTTGTTTCCTTCGGAGCACCCGCAAATTAGGTGACTTTGCTTTTGTTGTACCCTTGGAAGATCTGTTCATAAATAATCACACATTGGTTACTCAATAAGAAGAGTAAGGTAGCAGAGAAAGCACAAAATATCAAATTTAGTTTTCTTACTTCTTAGGGCAGAATGGATGATCAAAGTTTGGCACTGGTTTTGCGTGAGGAACCATTGTTCTCCTCATTTGTTTTAATGCCTTCTCTTCCTCAATCTGCAATTAACAAGTTTATTTAATCTCTGGTTATCACAAGTCAGTAACACAGCAAGAAAATGCTAAGATTCCCATACCATTCTTGCAGCTTCACTCTCCTCTCTGTATCTCTTGTATAATTGTTCTTTCTCTTTTATCTGAAAAGAAGCATATTGCTGGAAATGAAGAAAGCATGCACTTTTCCTTAAATATAACCCCTCATTTCAAATTTAATGAACTTACCTTTTGATCAAATTCTGCCCTATCCCCAGCTCTGTGATCCACATGGAGATTAAATTGTTCTACTTGTGTGAGGGGTTTCCGCACTTTCTCCGGTAGTGGAATGGGGTCCCTGCAACCCATCGACCATGGAAAAGAATGATTCACTAGTTTAGAGTGTACAGAAAAAGGAAACATACTAAAAAAAAAGCTTGCTTACTCTTTCAGGATTGGCTGTGCTTTGAACATCCTCATCTCAGCCTCTTCTTTCTCAATTCTCCGTCTTTCTTCCATTTCCCTTTTCATTTCCTCCTCATGCCTCACTAGACTCTCCAACTGGAAAGGTTCTGGTTTTGTGCATGGTTTGGGATCTGGTCTTGGAGGAATCTGCATTCAAAATTTCCCTTGCTTAAGCCATCATTTTGTGAATGTTTATATCTAAAGTGGGGTAGACACATATTGATCAATATATGTACCACAGGATAGTCAGTAGTGTAAGGATAAGGATTAGCCTTTGGAACCCTGGCTCTTTCCTCTTCCAGCTGCTTGTGCACAAGGTCCATCACGAATTTCCTCCCTTTTTCATCTCCTCTTTCCTGAAAGCAACAGCCAAGGATAATGTAAACAGAATGTATTCCTATACACTAACAATCCATGACTAATGGAAAGAATTATACCTGTGTGTGGAGATGGAATGGATTTGGCACGGTGTTTCTTGGAATTGGATTGACATGGCGAGGTTCTGAATTTAATGAAAGCTAGAAAAAAAGACACAGAATGATGAGTTCTGTAACTACAAATCTTATAGCTACTTGCAAAATCAAGAAAATACGGTTCCATCAAGTTACCTTGTCGAACAAATCAGCAACAGCAGCTGGTGGGGGAATCCTCTCGTTTGTGGCGAAGTGAAATTCTTGAGGTATGGTAACATGTTTCTTTACATTGCAAAACATCCCTAATTCTCCTTTACTTTCAAATATCTACATAGGAGAAGATATTGAATTAGTTCAGGAAACTATAGTTGCGAAGTATGATTCAGCAACCATTTAAAAATTTTGTTTTACCTTTTTATTCAAAGGCCTTGCCTTAAATTTAGGGATCTTTTCAAGTTCTTCTTTCTCAAGCTCTAAAGAACTTTTCACCTTTGGTGGACGGGCCCTCAAAGTAGTATGAAGAAGAGGAGTTTTTGGTTCAGTAAGATGATGAGGCTTCCACTGGTTACTCTGTCATGATAAGTAAAAGAGTAAGTAATTCTGAACTTTCTGCTAGGGCAAGGAAAAGAACAACAAACGAGGATGCTCTAAAAACCTGATGAGATACTTCTGTTGAGGCTACTGAAGCTGATTCTGCGTTCTGATGGGCTCTTGCTGTTGTCTCAAAATGAAATTCCTGTAGAAATTGAGAAAGATCAGCCTAATTATATAATTATAAATATATATGAAAAATGGGGTTAACTATCATCATTATTCTACAAGGCTTACCCGAAATTCAGGCAGTTGTGGTGTACTTCTTGGTAATGCAGGTAGGCTCGGTGCTTCCAATATCTTTAAAAAAAAAATTGAAAATTGGTGAAAAGGAAACAATACAACGTACGGACATCATTGAAGGCAAGAGGAAGAAAAAAAATACCTTCTTGTTTAATGGTCTAGCTTTGAACTTGGGAATTTTGGCCATCATCTCTTCTTCAAGCTCGGCAGTACTCTTTACTCTGACTGAACGAACCCGCTGAGATGTTTCAAGCTCCGGCTCCTTGGGCTTAGTCAATGTGAGCTGAGGTTTACTCTGGACAACAGAAGCAGATCCTGAATATTAAATGAAAGGAATTTGAAGAATAAAGGAAAGAAAGAACACGAAAACCTAACAACTCTCAGAAAACAACTTTCACTAAGTCGGAAATAGGCTTCCATTCATTACGTGTGAAAGAGAACTGCTTTTAATGTGTGGCAGTGACAAGTCCCTAGTACTTGACTGGAACTTTTTCATCATCTCTGCCATTGAAACAAATGGTGTTGGTACAGCTGTTTCCCGAACATAAACCTTCAACAAAGACAAATGTCAAATGAATCAGTTCCTAGCATTGTTGCAAGAGACGAACACATTATTAGAAGATTCTGTAAAAACAACTAACCTTTCTCTCTTCCTTCTGCATTTTGTTAGCAACAGATGTATTGGAATTGCTACTACTTAGACCCAGTTTGGATTTGTGGTGTAATTGTTGTGGGGGTCTAACATTAAGAATCTGGAATTTTGATCACAATTATAAAATGCTCAAGCGAGACAAATCAAGCTGAAAATTAGTTCAAAGAGACGAACATGGCGGTAATCAATCACCTGTCTGGATCTCCCTCCTTCCAGCTTCTGCCGCTTAATGGCCTGGTTCTCCTGGGCTAAATTGGGAGTCCCAACTGTATTTTTTGCATTTGTGTCTCTGTAAAGAAAAGGAAGAAGGGACAGCACATCATCAGTATGGCGCTAAACATACAAATTTCGACAGAAGATTAACTGAACTGAAAGTCTGTTTAAGAACCTTCTGACAGTTTCTGGTTTGGAGCCTTTAACTTGTGAGGACTGTGACTGACTCTTCGGCTTCAGTGCTGATGGATTCCTTACTAAACTAGCTATGTGTTTTGCTGGCTGATGCTTCTTGGAATTGGTCAATAGGCCTTTCTTCTGGGAAGCCACCAGTGGCTTAGGGGTGCAGTATGTTTCAGCTTCATCCTTCTCTCTACTATCCACAGGTTCAATTTTGTCACCAGAGCTTCTTCTGGTGAAAACAATCAAGTCAGGAGAAGAAAATGCAACAAATAACTAAAATAATGAATTTCAATCCTTACAAATAGTAGAGACCAGAGTATCCAAAAAACAAACCTTTTGGTTTCTTCTGTGCAAATAGTCTCGTTATCTCTTTCACAAGATCCATTCACAAGGTTTGCATTGTTTTCTTTGTTTACATCATGAAGTGTTGTTACTTCATCCCTGGTTTCAAGGGGCGGCATGACCTCCAATTGAGAGAGAGTTTCTAAGGAAGAATTAGCAGCTGTTGAATCTGATAATTCTGTGACCTGCTATGCAATATAGTGAAGAAATGTTAGAGAAGGTAATTATTTCTTTAAAAGTTGTTCAGAAAACGAGCAATCAGAGAACAGTATCATCACCTTCTGCATTTGGTCTGCTTCATTAAAATCACATAAAGTCTCAACCTTAAATGATCTTCCAGTCTTAATTCTAGGCATAAAAGCTGCATAAATAGTGTTAAAAGCGATTAGACTATACACAACTAAATTCGAAATTTAACCTCAAGAACAGGATAGAATAATTATGTCATTATCTTATAATCTCCAAAGGATAAAAAGCAAAATGCCATTATTGTTATTTGTTGTCTTCACATGCCTTGTGCGTTTCTAATAAATGACCCCTATGAAATTGAAAGATCTAATAATAAACTTAGTAATTGACCTATCTAACAAGGAACCTATTTTCACAATTGGTTCAATTCTTCAGTTGAAGTTTTTCTATAAAGAGAAAACAAGCAAAACTAAAATCCCATTCTTATATTTTCCTACATTTTCTCTGCAACCAAACAGAGTGAGCATTAATCAAATTCACAATGCAAATTCGCAAAATTCTTTAATATTCCCTTCTTTCTCTCTCAATTTCGATTAAATTATCGAATTTAACGCGAGATCATGTAAGGGTAGTAGAAAACCCTAATGTTTCATTTCAACAGAGAAAACGATTCAATCTAAACAACATATAGATCGGAACAAATTACATATAGAAGAATGGGATCATACGAGAAGGAGCATAGCTTAGCGCAGTGTCGAACCAGAGTTCAGCTTCACGAGCATCTTCCTCTGATTCTCCCTTTATGAAATCGAAGAATCGAGGGGCTGAAAACTCATATATCTCATCCATCATCGTCATCGCCATGACGCTTCCGCCGCTTGATTCCTCGGCAACCGCCATACTAGAGTTCAGTTCACTTCCAGATTAGAGAGAAAGAGAGAGAGGGTGAAATTGAAAATTTGGGAATTGGGAGTGATTGTATCTTTTAGTGATAAATGATGGTGGAGAGAGAAGTATAACGTTAGGAGAAGAGAAGATCTCTAACGGTCGAAATTTTTGAATTTGGGGGACAGATCTACCCACGGTTTCACTCCACAGAAATGAAGCGTCTTTCCAACGGTTATATTTCACGGTCCGGACGCGTCGCGACGGTGTCGTTTTAATTTATTTATTTTTATCTTTTTTTTATTATATTTTTAATTTGAGGGGAATATAGGAATATATTTTTAGTTGGACCTGGGAGATTATATATGAAATGCATAATATTAATTGAACTTTGGTTCTTCCATGTGAAAAAAACCACTAATAAAATTTTTTTATTTTATTTTATCTTTAAATATCGAAAAAGAGAATTTAAACTCGTAATTTTATTTAAATGACGAGATATTCACATATTATTAAGCTAAACGTGCAAGTGCCATTAAAAATAGAATCATAAAATTTTATTAAGTGATCAAAGTTAAATAATAGAAAGTTTTAGTGTTATAAATTATATATAATTTTTTTAAGGGCTAATAAGATTATATATGTAATGCATGATACTAATTGAACTTTGGTTCTTCCATGTGAAAAAAATCACTACTAACAATTTATTTTATTTTATTTTATCTTCAAATATCGAGAAAGAGAGTTTAAACTCATAATTTTATTTAAATAACGAAATATTCACATATTGTTAGGCTAAACGTATAAGTGCCATCAAGAGTAGAATCATAAAATTTCGTTAAGTGATCAAATAGAATCATAAAATTTCGTTAAGTGATCAAAATTAAATAGTAGAAAGTTTTAGTGTTATAAATTATATATAATTTTTTTAGGTGCTAATAAGATTATATATGTAATGCATGATACTAATTGAACTTTGGTTCTTTAATATGAAAAAAACTACTACTGACAATTTTTTATTTTTTATTTTTTTTTATCTTTAAATATTAAAAAAAGAGAGTTTAAACTCGTAATTTTATTTAAATTATGAGATATTCGTATTGTTAGACAAAACGTTCAAATGCCATTAAGAATAAAATCATAGAATTTTGTTAGGTGATCAAAGTTAAATAGTAGAAAATTTTAGTGTTATAAATTATATATAATTTTTTTAGGAGGTCAATTAAAAATTTACATATAATTTTTGTGTTGTTAATTATATATAATTTTTTTAGGGGTCAATTAAAATTTTTATATCTATATATATATATATATATATATATATATATATATATATATATATAGATATAGATATATAGATATTTAAGAATTTTGGGAGGATCGGCTCCCCCTACTCCCCTTGATCCCGCCGGTGAGTGCCATCATTAATGGCATTCCTGTTTTTAATAATTCATTTATCAACTAATGTACATTTTGATTTTGTTTCCAAGTAATAATCATGTTTAAAAGTAAATTCAGATTGTTTAAGCAATTGGTAAAAGTATCTTAACAATTAGCAGTAATTTACGGAGCATGATATAAATGTTTTTGAGTTCACAAAGCAAGGCTGAAATTGAAAAAAAGAAATAACTCTTATTTTAACAGCAAAAACTCCATTGATTAAAGAATATACCATAAGAATGAATCGTTTCGTTGAATTTCTAATAGTTATTATAGTTATTGTTTATGGACCAACCATGACTTATCAGAAGCCGTGGGACTTCACATTTTGCACAGATGTCATCAAGAACTTTCTTCCATGCTTGGGATTTATTGAGGGACTAATGGATGAACCAACACAGGATTGTTGTTTTGGTGTTATGGAACTCAATGGTATAGCTAAACTGAATTACAGTGCTCCGCAGAACATTTGTAAATGCATTGAAGAAATTGCAGCAACAGATGATCCTCCTTTCCTTGTTCCTTCTATCAATGCTCTTCCAATCAAGTGCCAAACACATCTTAGTTTCCCCATTTCTGTCCGAATGGATTGCTCCAAGTGAGAAAAAATCATTTCTTTTAATTTAATTTCTTTAAGCAAGAAATTGACATAAATTGTATTTTTCTTTCTTGGTTTGCAGGGCTTAAGACCAGTTGATTGAGGCTGTAATAACAAAGCTACAAAGATTTGTCGTTTAGATAGATAATATCATATTACATATGAAAATGTAAATTCTAATTAACATTCATGCATTAACCTGCAATAAACAGATAGAAAAGACTTGATGTCATACAAATCCCACTTCTTGCCCCAACTATACCCTTCTCATGGTTAATTTCATGATTTACCAGTTCAGATTGTTAAAGCAAATGAAATCATATTTTATATATAACATAAGCAATGAGCTTTTCATGAATATAAATCAACAATAATCTTTAGTTTAGTTTATGTAGCATGATAATTACATGTAGATGTAGGTTAGCCAACTAACAGCTTTTGTGTTCATTATAAGAATGGATACAGATTTGATTTTTGAAGCCAACCTATCACTTACAAAACTTCATCTTGTATAGCCATATACAAACCTTAAATGGCTCGCCTTGTAGCGTTTCTAACAGTTATGGTCTTGGTTTCTGGTTCTGTCATGCCTCATAGGTTACCTGATTTAACTGATTGTTTGAATGTGATAACGTACTTCAGCTCATGTGTAGGATTTATTAATGGTAAAGTTCACGAACCAACATGGAACTGTTGTATGGGAATCCAAGAACTCAATAGGTTAGCAAAGAGGAGTCATGATGCACAAAGGATTTGTCAATGCATTGAGCTTATTGCAAGAAAAGAAGATCGTCCTTTCCTTCTTGCCAACATTCATGCTCTTCCAATCAAGTGCCATACGCATCTCAGCTTCCCCATTTCTATTAAAAAGGATTGCTCCAAGTAAACTACTAAGTAACTCAATTATCTACTTCTTTAGAAAAAATTCAGTTAATTGAAAATTTGCATAATTTTTCTTTTCTCCTCTTTCTTATTTGCAGAATTCAGTAGAATGATGAACTATGCAGAAGACTTTTTGTTCAAGACTGCAATGTGAATCTAATAAGATATGGATATTGTAGTTTTAATAAGATACAAAAAAGGATTATGTTATGAAATTATGTTAATGGTCTATATTCCTGTTATGGTTCCATTCTGCTATTTCATAACGTATGAAAATTAAAAGAAATTAGAAATATTGCATAATCATATCAAGTTAGCTTCCAAGGGCCAATAGAAAATTAGCAGATTTGAATTTCTTCAATTGAGCATGTTAAATTTCTCATTTATAAATACTAATTATCTTCAAAAAACATAACTAGGCCATTTATCAAGCGTATTCCAACAAGTATCAGTAATTCATGAAGCATGATAATTGCATTGGAATGAAGCCAAATAAAACTTGCTCATTTCTTGCCCCATTGATACCCTTCTCGCGGCTAATGATTTGCCAGTGCCGATATTCTAAACAATCAAAGTTATAATTTATATCTAACATAAGTAATGAGCTTTCCAGGAAAAAAAATCAATGGTCAATGTGCAATAACTTTATAGATCATGATAAGTACATGTTGTTTAGCTAACTGTAAGCCAACTAACTGATTTTAGGGGCACAAATAAGAATGGCTTAGAAGTTTCAATTTCTGAATCCAACCTATCAGATATAAAACTTCATCTTGACTGACAGGACCTGAAAATTTTTGCATAGCCATATATAAAACATAAATGACTTGACTTGTAAATTTTTGCATAGACATAAATAAAACTTCATCTTGACAGGACTTGAAAATTTTTGCATAGCCTCGTTGCATTTCTAACAATTATTCTCCTAGTTTCTGGATTAGCCATGCCTCAGAAGCTACAAGATTTCATTGATTGTTGTAGTGTGCTAGTTTATTTTAGCTTTTGCATAGGATTTATCAATGGACGAGTGGGCGAACCAACATTCAACTTTTGTGTGGGAGTCCATGAACTCAACAAGTTAGCAAAGCAGAATCATGGTGCACAAAAGATTTGTCATTGTATTGAGCATATTTCAAGAAAGGAAGATCCTCCTTTCCTTCTTGCCAACATCAATGATCTTCCAATCAAGTGCAAGACACATCTTAGCTTCCCCATTTCTGTTAATAAAGATTGCTCTTTAGCAAAATTTCTAGGTGAAAAATTGACTAAACCTTTTGTTTCCCCTTTCTTGTTTGCAGAGTTCAGTAAAATGATGAAAAGACCTCTTGTTCAAGACTGCAATATGAAGCAGATAAGATGGATAAAACACTCTCTAAGAAACTGCATATTATTAGTACAAAGACAAAAATGAATCATATATATATAGTAATTATGTATTCATGTTAATGATTTTAATTCTTGTTATGATTCCCTTCTCCTATCAAATTGATATAACTATTGCAAAATTTATTCAAAGAAATTGATAGAACTATGCATAATCTGATGAACATACAAAAGATTTAATTTATTCAATTGAAAATTTTTGTAAAAGCTCTCAACAGCTTAAATTTCCCATTTAAAATTTGACTAAAGGAACTCTTGTGGTCTGTAAATAAGCCTGTTCTTAAAGAAAATTCTTCCTTGTTAAGACTAGTGAAAACAGCATAAACTGTGAAAGAACTGATTAAAAAATTACAATTTTCAAGCAATAAAAAAGAATTTACTTCCTTTATATGGTTACATTTATACCTATTAATTAATTAACCATCAAAGAAAAGAATTAGACGATTTATCAAGTATGTTCTAACAAATTATCAGTAATTTGAGGAGCATTATAATTGCATTGAATGAAACCAACTAAAACTTCTCCTGTTACATTTATATGTAAATGAAAACACATACCATCATCACAAGCATCAAGAAAGTTATAACTACTTAATAGCAATGGCTCGCATCGTTGGAATTCTGATATTCACCCTGCTATTAGTTTCAGACTTGAAAATTGTTAAGCCTCAGCCATATTACTATGTATGTGGGCCTGTTTTCATGCAATTTCCTTTTTGCTTGGATTTTCTCACAGGATTTTCTCAAAGTCCTAGTTCGGTGTGTTGTGAAACTGTTAGCAGACTCAACACATTAGCCAAATTTGGAATGGGAGCACGAAACATCTGCTGGTGTATCGAGTATATGGCAAGAGGTATAGCTTTAAGATTTGGAGCAAGATTGAATGCTACTCAAATCAGTAAACTTCCCAAAATCTGTAAGACAGGTCTTAGTTTCCCAATTTCTGAAGCTATGGACTGCAACAAGTAACTAATCATTTCCCATTTCTCTTTCTTTCTCAAATCAATCTGGATTATCTGTCCCATTTGCTGTCCCATACATCTTTTTATGCGTTACATTACTTTGAAAAAAAGTGATATGGCACGTAAATAAGTGGACGAGACAAGAAATGAGACACTAAATGGGACAGAAGATCTGTATTGCTCTCAAATTAGTTTATATCTAAATAATTAGCTAACTGCATTTTCTTGCTTTTCTGCAGGGAGCCTAATTGATTTAATGTATAATAAATAATTCAATTGAGGATTTATTTATAATATATATAAATGTAAGAATAAGGAGAGAGAGCATTTAAACATGCGCATACAAAAATCAGTACCATAAAAAAAGTGTGCTATGATTTATCAATCAATTCAATAGAAGATTATGTTTATGGTAATAGTATTGCCTTTCATTTTTATTCTTTTAAGTTAATTTACAAAAATGAAAAATTCATTAAGTTTTGAAATTTGTTCTTATTACATGAAGAAATGCAAACCTATATATTATGAATATGATGTGTAATCAATTCTTGGAACATGTTAACAAATCCTATCAACAAACCAGCTGCTTATCCAATGACAGGAATCAAGGTTATTCATTAAACATTTTCTGGTACAACTCCCACCAATCAAGTGAATTATAATTTTTTATTTATATAATTATTATTATTAATTAATAAATGGAGAACAAGCTATTGTCAATAGTGTGAAAAATATAAGGGTGTTTGGCAATTCAATTGCCCAAATTAGAGTTTTAGGGCTAAATAATAAGTTGTGTAAAACGCCATTTTGAAAAATAAGCTTCTACTTTCAGCTTATTAATGGCTTTCTAAAATCAATTATCAATAACAAATCAAATACTAAATTCACATAAAAACACTAAGCATCACCATGTTAATGAATTTTAAATTTTCAAATTAAAAATCCAAACACCCACATAATCAATGATAAAGTGAGGGAAATCTCTGTTCAGTCTGGCCCCAAATGAGAGTTATGATGAAATAAATTGGGTTTCACAAAAATTTGGGATTTTCCAAAAGATTTCACAGTAACCTTATTTAAACCATCCTCTCAGGCAATGGTTTCTCCTTTACAGAGTACCGACCAGTCTCTGCCGTTAAAGATATTAAGTTGAATTTGGGCCTGGAGAATTATCATTTAACTAATAAAAGTATGCTATGCATAAATTTCAGCCATCTTTGATTAATAAAGCTAAAAAGTCAATAATGTTGCCCATTTTACTTATGAACTACTTTATAAATCCATGCTATCATTAAAAATTATTTTTAATTAAATTTTATATATTAAATATTATTCTAAATAAAAGATATATAAATATAAAATTATTATATATTTTATATAAATAATTATTATTTTTGTAATATATTTCTAAATCAGTCTTCTCCATAATATTTTTAATTTTATATATTAATATAAAATTTTAGATTACCAATTATAATATTCAATAATAAAAAACAGAATAATAGGAGAATATAATAATGAAAATATTATTTTATTCTATTCTATTTATTTTTTATTTATTTTCTTTATTTAATTTGTCCAAATAAAGTTAAAAATTTTAAAAAAAACTCTTATACTCTCATATTTAATATCCTATTAATTACCTCATTTTTTAATCATTTTATTAAATACTTAAAATTATATAAAATTCTAAAAATTTATAATAAAAAATATATATAATAGAAAGTAAAAAGAGAGTTTCAAATTTTTTTTTTACTCTAACTTTATATATATATATATATATATATATATATGGATGATATTGATTCGGTTTGAAGAGTTTTATTAAATCAAACTAATTTTTTTGATTTAAAAAATTTTCAAACCAAAACAAACCATCATCATTGTTAAATTATCGGTTTGATTCGATTTTGTTTAATTATTTTCAATTTATCAGTTTTAAACTAAAAATATTTTTTTATAAACTGTGATTATTTTATAAAGGGTTAAAAAATACCAATAAAGTATTTTTAATTAAAAAAACTCTAAAAATAATTCAATATATAACATAAAACTTATATATTTCTTTAATTAACACATCCAAAACTTATATATTTTTTTTCAGAATTAGACTTTTTTTATTTATTTTTAATTAATTTTCATGAATAGTTATTTTTTTAATTTTAAATAAATATTAAGTTAAAAAAAATGTGTGTATATAAAAAAAAAAAATCAAACATATTTAATTATAATAATAGTAAAAGGCAATATATATATAGGTTCGGTTCGGTTTAAAATAAAAAAAAATTTAAATTATATATCAAATCGAACTTTTTGCTTTGTTTTATTTTTCAAACCTAAACCAAATCAAAGAGTTGTGAAATCTTTAGTTTCATTTTAATTTGGTTGGTTTCATTTTCACCCCTAATAATCATGTTGATGTGATAAAAACTTGAGTCTAACTCCACTTCAAAAACTAACTCATAAGAGGAGAATTACCGAAACCTTTATAAATAACACCTAATACCTTATTATTAACTGATGTAGCCGCCTTTAGATTACAAGTTTTTGTGTAGAGAATCAGATCATAGCCTTAAGTTCCGACTAAAAGAAGTTTAGTTCTGATAGCAAATGATATAAATTTAAACTTAATTTCACCTCCAAAGTTAGCTGATTAGGAAAGAATTATCCAAAATTCTTGCAAAAAACACCCGAAATCTCCTCGCTAATCGATATATAATACATCATGGTGAATCAAATCTTGAATTTTAATTTGTAATATCGAACAAATTCAACTTATAAAAAAATTAATATTTTTCATATTGAAATTCAATTCTAAATAGGTTTACTTATGATTTTTTGTTTTTGGCCTTTTGTTTCCCAACAATGTCTTATGAAAACTAAGAAATTATCTCTTCTACATTAGTATTATATGATTAACTAATATATCAGCCATCAAGCACCCATATTTAAATAGAATGACAGATATAAAGTTTTTGTATTATACTTATTTATTGATTCCTTCTTAAAATTAGACATGTAAAAATCCAACAAGGCTCTATAATAAAACTCAATCACATATTATAATATGCAAGAAGCCAACCAACTTGATTGGCAAAATCCCTTTTCTTTTCTTTTTTTCAAACTTAAATTTATTTCTTTGTTTTTATCAACATAGACTATGACATCTCCAACTTTGATGCCTTTTAAATTATACCTTTTTTAAAAGCAATTTAATTTTTGGTTCAAAATGTGGCCAATTTTTAATGGATCACACCATCCTATTGATTTTAGCTGGGGCTAAGCTCCTTTCTTTGTTCACATTCTGCAACATCCAAGCTATTTTTGAAAGCAATAATGTTAATTATTTGCTTATTTTAATTTTCCTTGTGATTGTTGATTGCTATAGACTTCTAATCCATATATATAAAAACCCTTTACGTGAAAATTTTTATTGTTTACGTCACTTCTCAAAATGAGACCGGACTGCCTGTTAGAACTAGAAAAATTAAAAATTGAACTAAAGACAGTCCGATCAACTTTATTTACCCGTCTCATAAAAATTGATGAACTATTAATTATTATTTTTATTAAATTTTTTATTATAATATTAGAATAATTGTTAAAAGAAATTATTTATTGTTATAATGTGAAATTAGAAAAAAAAAAAATAAAAGACTTATTTTACTTTAATAAAGTAACCACGTTTAATTAATGTGTATTTTAATGAACTAAAAATTAAGTGGTTGATGTCATGATAGTACACAATCTTTGAAATATGCAATGCTTGAAATCTTGTAGGACCTCTTTACTTTTATGTTAGTGTAATTTCACTATACAATGCACTACATATCCTATTTGTTTCTTTGTCCATCTTTCTCAAATTCATTTCGAGTTTTCCTCTTAATAATTAGGTGTATAACTCATAAAAATATTCATAAAAAATATACTTTTCCTTTTAATATTAACATTGCGACTCCTATAAAAATAATTTAATAATATAAAATTTTAAAAAAAAATTATACATAAAATAAAATAAATAAATTTTTTTAGGAAAATATTTATATAAAAAATCCATGGATGTAAAATGTTGACAAACAGCTTTTTCCATTTATAATTTTATTTTGATTAATTTATTTAGACTGTGAATCTCAATTTATAAAATAATTTGTGGATCCAATAATTTAAAATTTTTTAAAAAATATAATAATTTTCCAATTTAGAATTAATTACGGAATAGATCTAATTGTACTACTAATACAAATTAATTAAGATAAAGAAACTCAGGCATGCAACAAATAGCTAAACAATCCACTTGCCAAATTGACTGCATTGACTCTAAAACTCTTAGACAGAAAATTATATTATTGTACTCTTCTAAGCTCAGAGAATGATATATGCTCTGTTTTTTATTCCAAATTTAATGGTATCTTGAAAAGTTATTAGTAAATCCAATATTATAATTGTTTGGAAGATTTAAAATTTAATTATATTTGTTATCATGTGATGTAGGTACAAAATTTCATTTGTTGGGTTGTCTATATTTAGGCTTTTTAGTACCCGATTAGATTTGATTGAGCATATTCAATTCAATTATACAAATTTTGATTTAAATTCGTTAGGTCTAATATGATTATATTAATTTAAATTATCAAGTTGAATTTATTCAAATCAGTCCATCAAATTTTCTAAATAAAATATTATTATATTATAGTGAAATTTCTCACAATCAATTCGATTTTATCATATATAATCGGATTGAGGGGGCTGCTGTCTATTTTTACACAGCAGCCTCTCATATGTCCAATTTTAAATATTTAAAATTTTTATAAAAATTTTTAAAAATTATAATTATATAGTGTTTCATATAATGAATTCAATAATATATTTTTAATGCTAAACAAAAATCAAATAGATAAAAAAAAATACATTAGAAAATTTGTGTATTATATTTAACGGTCTAGATTTAATGTATTTATAATATATTTTTAGCTGTCAATTTGATTTTTGTTTAGTATAAAAAATATATTATTAGATTTATTATATGAAACACTATCAAATTATAATTTTTAAAAATTTTTATAAAATTTTTTAAGCCCCTAAAATTAGACACATGAAAAATTACTGTATAAAAATACACATCAATTCCCTCAACAAGATATAATCAGATTGAGGTTTATTAAATATTTACTTTCATTTTAAAAATCCAACCAAACACGACCTACTTTTGTACAGCCCTAATTTTCGATGAAAATTAAATTAATTAAAAATAAATTAGATTTTTGAATAAAAAAAATTATAAAAAAAGTGATTATTAGTTTATGAGAACAGGTTGTGAAGCAGATAAGTACCGGTGGAGATAAAGAAAGGTCGTCGGCGAGAACGCGTACGCGTTCTAGTCAAACTCCACCTATTTATTTTAATTTCATCACTTTCCACTTGTTTCTCTCTTTCTCTCTCTCTCTCTCTGACCTCATCATCACCAAAACTCTCTCTAGAAAATAAGATTATTGGAACAAAACCATGACTGGCACTGGCAAAGAAATTTTGCACAAGATGAAGGTTAGTTTGTTTTCTTGATTTTTTTTATGCTAAAACTTAGTGTTCATTTCTATACTTTCTTTCTTATATAAAATCCTTTGGTAAAATCTTGTACTATAATTGTTTTTTGGTATGATTTTCAACTCTAATGATTACTAGTTCTTGATTAGAGTTTATTTTTCTATTTCAATGATTGTAAGAGTTTATGATTTTAAAGAAAGAATGCAAAATAGAAAGGCTACTACCATTGAGTATAAGCATTTATTTGTTTCAAAGTTGAAGAAAATATAACAACATTTCAGAATTTATGATTTGTAACTATTTATGGGTTGCAACTCAGATAGGATTTGAAATTTGAGTATTTGACAGAAAATCTGGTTTTCTATTACCCCCTTTTGAAAACTCAGATTTTTCAAGAATTCAATTCAGATGAATTCTATTTCGTCAATTTTCTATGTTAGGAATGAAATTTTTTTATAGAATTCAATTTTTTTTATTGTAAAATAGAAATGATTTTAAAATATAAAGAAATCATATCATTTCACAAGAATTTAATTAATTAGAATTGATTCATTTTCAAATTACACAATGATTCTTATATTTTATATCCTAATCTAATTTCATTGAGTTCTGATCTTATTAGTTGTTTTTTAAATAAATAAGGGTAATTGTTAGAATATAAATAAAGATGTGGGAATCGCATATTGATTAAAAATTAAAACTTTATGAATTTAATGTAGAAATAAACTCTCCAACTTTAATAGCTAATTTTTAATATTGATTCTCTATACTTAAATTCTTCAGTAATGAAGAAAATAAAATAACTTAAATTCATTATTATATTGACACCATGCTTGGAATAATACTTGAAAGACAATTCAAATCGAGAATCATTATTTTCTTGATTGACCTTCCAATAGAGTTAAGCCAAATGCTTCCTATTCTGATTTAAAATTATAGTAGTTGAATATGGATTTGATTTTGTAGCAGCTAAATAATCTATTAATGCTAAGTTTTAAATTCATATTTCTCATATATAAATTACCAAGTCCTCTTTGATGAATTGATTATGTTCTTTTTCAGGTGAAGGCTGGATTTGGTTCTACATCTGAGACTGGAAAAGGCAAAAGCAAAATGTCAAAGCATATTACACATGGTTATCACTTGGTGAAGGGAAAATCAAATCATGCCATGGAAGATTATCTAGTTTCCAATTTCAAGCAAGTAAAGAATAGTGAGTTGGGTTTGTTTGCAATATTTGATGGTCATTTGGGCCATGACGTTGCGAATTACTTGCAGACCCATTTGTTTGACAATATTTTGAAAGAGGTACCTGCATCAATTATATTTAATGTCAATTCAATTTTCTTGTATTTGGTTCCTTAGCAGTATTTATGTATATCCTTAATAACTTTCTCAAAATAGCAATTCTTTCTTTTTTTTATTATCTATTTTCTTTCTCTCTTGCAAGCAGCATGACTTCTGGACTGATACAGAGTGTGCAATAAAGAGAGCATATCGTACAACAGATGATGAAATATTAGAAAAAGCTTTTGTCTTAGGAAAAGGAGGATCAACTGCGGTTACAGCAATCCTTATTAATGGTCAGAAGTTGTTAGTAGCAAATGTGGGAGATTCTCGGGCTGTTATAAGCAAGACCGGTGTGGCCAAACAATTATCTGTTGATCATGAGCCAAGCAAGGAAAAAAAATTGATCGAGAAACGTGGTGGTTTCGTATCAAATCTTCCTGGTAGGCAAATGTTCACAGTTTGGTATTTTACACCCCCTAACTTTATATATATATATATATATATATATATATATATATATATATATATATATATATATATATATATATTTCATTTTGGGTTTTTTTATTATGGTTGTTTTTTTCGTATAAGCTTGGCTTTTTGTGAGCTTCATTTCTATAATTTGATCATGTATCTATGTGGTATAGATGGACTTATGTGCTGTATTAATCTTAGTTGAAAGTACAACTAGAAATAAAAATAAACTAATATATATCATAACTGGAAACAATTCTAAGAATAATCATCAAGTACTTGTAGGGGATGTTCCACGTGTTGATGGACAGCTAGCTGTAGCAAGGGCTTTTGGTGACAAGAGCTTGAAGATACACCTTAGTTCCGAACCAGATGTGACTGAAGAGACAATTGATGATGATGCAGAGTTCATCATTCTGGCAAGTGATGGGATATGGAAGGTCAGTCAAAATCTCCTTAAGAGATGAGAAAAACTTGTAAATGATGTTGAAGGGAAATCAACATAATGAAAACTCATTAACTGATCTCAGTTTCCAACCTTTGTTTTTCATAGCTGATAAGTCATAGATAAAATCTGGTTTCTGTATTCTAATATACAATAAAATCTGGGCAGGTGATGTCAAACCAAGATGCAGTGGACTCTATCAAAGACATAAAAGATGCTCATGCAGCTGCTAAGCATTTGATTGAGGAGGCAGTTTCTAGAAAAAGTAAGGATGACATATCTTGCATCATCGTAAGATTTCAATGATAATATCTATGAAAATTTGGAGTTTGTATGCTTCTAAAATTGTTGAAAATCACTTGTAATGTCTATACATAAATTTGTTTCCTTTTTAGTTGTAGAGTACATCAGAACTTGTAACATTTTGTTGCATGTACAATGGAGCAAATAAAAAAATGCACATTTTACTTGAACTTCTTGCTCATTTGTCGGAGTTATGAAATTATATAAAGTGCTTCACTGGTGTAAAAGATAGTTGAATTATCTTTCAAGGAGTTTTAAAAATAACTGTTGTTGTTATATCCATTTCTCACAAGTTAAGGCCTAGTTTGCTACAAATCCTATGCAGTTGCAACAATTGTGGTGCTTGGATTGTGGGGTAACTTTTAGTGCAGAAAATGAAATGAAGTGAATTGAAAACCATTCTCATTTTCACAGGGATGCCATGTGTAATTCAACGGAAATCTATGAACTTTTCTTCTTTTGTTGTCCTTTTACTTATCAATCTAGATTATTTCCTTCACCAAATTAAGAGAACTACAGAAGAGCAGTTCTTTATTCTGCCAAATTAAGAAAACTACATAAGAACAGTTCTTTACTCTACCTAGTGCATTATGATTCAGATGTGCATATATTTGTTAAATGTCACAATACTTGTCTTAGCTGAAGGTGCTTATTATTGCACAAAGTATAAATCCCTCTGGTTGTTGGCCACACTTGAATTAGCTAATTCTGCACAAGAAAAGAAAAAAGGATATCAGTCGTGTTTTTAACTTTATGTACCTGTATGTGTTTGTTCTGTGTGAAAGAGAGGGAAAGGGCAGCTTACATTCGTGTCGTTAGAGATGGGGAAATCAGGTTGCACATCACACTTGCTAGCAAGCGAGGCAATACCCGAAGTAATTAGCCTGCCTTCTTCAAAAGACCAGGTCTTGAATACACTGGCAAATCCTCTATTTACCTTTCTTTTGTTTAGCAATTTCATTGAGGTCCTTCAGCTGCTGCATCATGCCCATGAAGGTGTTTCTTGAATCCACTTTAGGAAGTTCAGGCATGGAATAAAATCCCATACCACATCTGCACAATTGGGATCTGCCCATGTCTGAGCCTTGATTGATTCAGAAACTAGGGAAAAACTATGAGAAATAGAACCTTATGCCTCATTGCCAGCTATATAAAAGACCATCTTGTTATGATTTAACTGCTGAATTGTGTCAAATTGGATATGAATTTAATAATTTAATAATACATTTACCCACAAGGTTTTAAGCATGTCATTGTTAAACAAAAATAGCATTTAAAGGAAAAACAAAAGGGCAACATTCATCGGGCAACTAGCACTCCATCTTTGGCAAATCCCGTAATCTTTCACAAATCATTTCATGTTCTCCTTCATCCTATGATTGCCTCTTCGGAACATTTAGTTTTGCTTCTGGCTTGATAACCAACTGTCTACGAACAGAAGCACTTTTCAACAAGTAGATGACAAACTCCATCCGTGTTGGAGTATTATAAAATCCAGAAATTACAACTTCTGTCAAATGTTTGGGGACATATTCACCGTACTTTAGCTTCTCTTCATCTTCATCATCATCTCTTGGACAACATGTCTGCAAATACAGCAGTATGCATTAATGTGCTCGCATCTTTTCTTTACATTCGATTATGGCATCATAAAAAGTTTCAGTTCACAAGTGTTTTAAGTGATGTAAGGGAGCTAACCATACATTTTTCTATCCAAATAAGTGAATATGTATATATTTGAGAAGATATATATGTGCATATGCAAGTGCACACATTCATACATTTATGCATCGGTATATCCATTATATAGGTTCCTGGCCATGAGCAGTATACATATTTTAACCAACTTTCAACAAGGATTCTTAGCAATTAATTGACCATAAATTTTCTTTATTGATCTTGAAGTTTATCAGCTTAAAAAATTTAATTCCCACAATATGAAATTTGACTTTGATGACAGTAGGCAGAAGGCACAGGAAGCTTTAGATCTGAAAACCATGTAAGCAAAATTTATAAAAGTAACCAAAATCCGAACTAGCATGGAATCTTAAAAAATAGATCATCTAAAGCATAATTATGTTACTTACTGACAAATCAAGAGTAGAAAGACAGGGAAAGGCATCAAGGATAGAAATTATCTTCAAGATACTAAATCTTGCATATCGGTAGAAATGCAGCTCTAATTTTGTAACCTGGCGGAACATGGAGATAGTTTTAGGTACTACCTGCACAGAGAAATGTAAACTGTAGTTAACAATGCCTTGAATTGAAGATTAGAAAATTGAAGCTCCAACTTTCATTCACATACCCAATTGGACCAAGAGATAACCCTTAAATTGCTAAGCGTTGGCAAATGTTGTGCAAGACGAGTGAAAAGATATTTGAAGGTCTGCTTATCTGTAGCAGTATACAAAAATTTCCTCAAGTTGGGAGCTGCTCCATCGAATGTTACATGAGGAGAACAAATACAAAAATAATCTAGGAGATTTGCATTTGATAGATCAACTACTTCCAATCCAACATTCTTAAAAACTTGAAACTCCTTTAATCGAGTTAATGCACCAAGGCATAATTTCCTAGGAAGGTAGCACTTGTAAAGATACAAATATTTAAGGTTCAGCCAACAAGAAAACAGACCACGCAGGTCATAGAGGGATAAAGGTAATTGAATCAGCTGGAGGGACTCTAAGCAACTAAATTGGTAGGTGAAATTGGGTCCCAAGATGCAAGCCTGTAAACGAAGTAGCTTCAAATTAGTTTTTACACCTTCAAAAAGCTCCTTCATTTCCCTTCAATTAGTACACCATTTTCATCTTTGGAATGTTTGGAACAGTATTTGTCACAATAGAGGTTAAGCCGCAGTTCTTCAGCACCCCTGCTAAGAGAAAATCTTAGCCATTGATCAATATTAATGGAGCATTCAAAATCAAGACAGCAAGACACTGTAAACGAGGATATTTGTTTGCCCTGATAAAACTGTAAGAACTGATTGACTCCTCTGACAAATTTCTCCTTGTTACAAGGAGGATTTTCACTAATTTCCCATGAATCAGTCACAAACATATTATCCCAATCAAATCGTAAGTGAGTTATGGATGAGTAAACATGTTTGAATCTATTTGATAATACACTTAATTTCACAATCTCTCTCAATTTTAAACATGAAAAAATAGAATAAAGAAGCTCATCTGGCAATTTGCTGATTAGATCCACTGTTGCAGTTGCTTTTGATGACTCACACGGCCTCATCATTATTTTGGAGGAAATCTAATCTCACTTATACTCGTGCAGAAAGAGCGGCGGCGACGTCTACCGGTGATCTGAGCAGTTCATAATACAACTTGGCCTTGTGTGATTTTTTTATAATGTTTGAATATTTTGTCATAAAGAGGAAATGCAAATTTATTTGTTAAATATTTATTTTTTTAATCTCGTTAAAAGATAAATAAAAAAAAGATATTTTTATAATTTATATTAAAATTATTTTAAAATATTTTGATTTTTTTCCGTTTCTCTTTAAAATAAAAATAATTTTTTTTACTTCAAAACTTTCAACGATGAAATTACATTTTCTCTTATTTTTTTCATTAACAACTAAATGAAAGAAATTTCTTTAATTTCTTTTCCCTCTCTCAAAACAAACATAGCGTTGGAGTTGATGAATAGTTGAAGGTAATTGCGCCTTCTTTTAGCAAACGAGTTGGTGAGAAACAGATCATAATGTATTGGGCCTAGGCTTTCCTCTGATTAGTTATGTAAGATATAGGAAGTTTCTAAAGAACACATTGCAAAGGAGAAGCCCATAAAAGGCCCAATATAAACAGAAGTTTCGACTCTCTTTTTTATTAACTCATTATTTCATCTGGTTTTCCTCTAACCAAACAAATTCAATTTGAACAAACTATGAAATATTTGCTAATGTTATTATCAAACTACTAAGCATATATTTAATTAATTTAATTTTTTTCTTTTGATAAATTTAAAAAAAAAAATTCATTTTAATTTACTTTTAAAATTATTATAACTCGAAATTTTTTTTTTCTTTCTTTTTTTATGTGTTTTCAGCATTTACACCTGTAAAAATGAATTCTTTATAATGAATAATTACAACTCTGAAAAAGAAATACAGTCATTTACTCATTATATTTATGAGGATTGTTATTTTAATAGTTGATATTGTTTTCATTGATTTTTTCCCACATCTAATGATTAATTAATTAAAGACTAAAACTTTGGTTAAAGTGAAAAAATTGTAACAAGTCCTAATTAAGATTATGTGATTGTTATTCCTCCCAAAATTTTTAATTAATTATCATGCAAAATTCATGTTACAAACAGTTATAGCAAGTCTTGAGTAGTGTGAGAGTCTAGAGAGAAACTAAGTTTTTTTTTTTTTTTTAATAATTCAATTGCTATACTTTATAGCTATATTTTGTTTATTTACACTTAAAAAGGAAATAAATTTTTCTTTCAAAAAAAGAAAAGAAAAGAAACTAAATTTCTCGTTTCACTCTTTTTCTGTTTTAAGGACATATGCATTAGAAAATCTTTATAAAACATTAACTTAATTAATTAATTATTGGACTAGATTAGATAATGTTATAATATCAGTACCATAGTCCTTAAAACATTTCATCACATCATCACTCAAAGATAAATCCAGAACTCAAAGAATTGTAATTTAATGTTCTTAATAAAGCCAAAGTTATTGCATACACATATCAATGCATTGTGTGCTATGAGTTGTGAGAAGTAGCCACCTGCTCCTTCTTGCATGGTCATCCCAAATGCTATTATGCCACGCATCTCTTCCTTTCCATACCTTACCTCCATTCTTTGTCATCTCTTCATTTCTCTCTCTAACCCACCTATATATCTTACCCCCATCCATTGTTCCCTTCTCCATCAACGCCATTTTCATGCCCTGCCCCTTCTTCTTCTTCTTTTTCTTCAAGTCTTTGATTTTTTCATCATATCTCTCTCTTTTCAACTAAATATCAATATTTATAATTAACAATGAGCACCATTTGTGCTGAGCAACACAAGCTCTACCCCTCTTACCAACTCTTTTCTCCCAAGAAACCCTTTAAAAATCCTGAAATTCCTCCAAGAAAAAAACTCCTTTCCAAGAAAAGCCTTCAAGAAAATCTTGATACGTCTCCTTATGACTCTAATATTCATAAGTTTCTTCCTTTTAATGACTCCAACAATAGTGGCTATAATACTAATAATACCCGTGAAGAGGACTTGTTGGATTTGGATCCATATTCTTCTGATCATTTTCGTATGTATGAGTTCAAAATTCGCCGTTGTACTCGCAGCCGCAGTCATGACTGGACAGAATGCCCTTTTGCCCATCACGGGGAAAAGGCTCGGCGGAGAGACCCGAGGAAATATCATTACTCTGGTGCAATCTGTCCCGAGTTTAGGCGTGGGGGTTGCAGCCGTGAAGACACTTGTGAGTTTGCACACGGAGTGTTCGAGTGTTGGCTTCACCCATCTCGGTATAGAACTGAGGCTTGCAAAGACGGCAAGAATTGCAAGAGAAAGGTTTGTTTCTTCGCTCACTCTCCTCGCCAACTCCGCATTCTACCAGATATTTCTTGTGTGTCTGCAAAACTTGATAAGAGTTTGAACTCGCCTTGTTCTTCTCTTAACCATGCACATTGTTGTTTGGCTTGTCATTCTGTTATTTCTTCTCCCACTTCTACTTTATTGGGTATATCTCATATGTCACCGCCATCTTCTCCTTCGTTGTCACCGCCTCTATCACCAGTGAAACACCGTGTGTTTTCGCCGATTTCTCCAATTTCTCGATACAATGATAGATTGAGCATGCTGAGGTCTGGATTGATGAGCGATAAAGATGTGCTAACAGAGTTAATAAGTTCTTTAGATGCTATAAATTTCAACAACGAAACAGCTATTTCTGTTTGTTCTCCATCATCAATATCATCACCAATTTCTACTAATACTCCATGGTTTGAAGCTTCTTTCAATGGCGATGGGGGCGGGGAAGATCATCAGCAACAGTTAATTCTTTCACCTACAACTCCAAATTACCTATCTGGGTTATCTAGGAATTCATTCAACAGTAGAGATTGTTCAAGAAATGGATTAATTGAGGAAAAGATTAATAATAATAATAATGGAGGACTAATGGGGGGTTCTGATCCTGATCTTGGATGGGTGAATGAGCTCTTGATGTAGACTATGATGATGATGAAGCTAAAGCTGGAGAAGATGAATTAACGCATGGTTGGATGTGTACATAAAAAGATCCTGCACCAGCCGTATATATATTTCCTCTATATGTATGAGATTTGGTGTAAATTATTGGGATAATTGTTTTTATTTTTTTTAAGTCGTTAAGTTTTCAATTTTTCCTTTAATGTTCTTATTGTTAAATTATATTGGTTTAGTTTAATTTGATTAGTTTTTGTTTGTTATTTCAAGTTAATTAAGTTGGTTCATCTTATTTTATTTTACCCAAATTTAATTATTTTTAATTTATTATATTAATTTTATTATTCTTTTTTATTATACACTTTAATTTTTTTTTTAATTTTTTAACATTTATAATAATTAAATTATTTATTTTAATTAATTATTATAATATTTTTATATAAAAATATTAAAAGATTATTTTATTTTATAATTTTAATATAAAAAATAAAAAATATAATTATATATGATAATATTAATATTAATTAACGTAGAATATATTTGATAATTATAAAATAAATTATTATTTAAAATAGATAAAAATAAAATAAAATTATTTTTAATCAATGAAGACTATATTTAATAATTATAAAATAAATTATTATTTAAGACAGATGAAAAAGAAAAATAAAATTATCTTTTTAAAATTAAAAAAATATATTGAATAAGAGAATATATTTATCCGTTTATATTTTAATAAAATTGTTGAGTCTTAATTAAAGATTGAGATCTTGATTAATGCTCTTATTCACTTTTATTTATAATTTATGAATATATATATATATATATATATTATTTTGATTTTTTTTTGGTATATCAGAAGTTTTAGAATATTACAATCTCTCTGAGTATGTTAGCTAAGTTATTTGGTATCTTTATTGGTAGATATGCTTCACATTTACAACTTCCTTTTATGCATGAATTAACAACTCCTGCTATTCATTAAGGAGCACAACAATTGAAGTATATAAAATAAATAAATAAATAAATAATGTAGCTTCTACCATTTATCTAATAATCTACCAAGTTTTTTTTAATGTAGCAGTATTATTTAAAATTTTTTAAGATAAATTATTACTTATATCGTATTAAAATAAATATTTTAAATATAAAATATCAAAATATTAAAAAAAATTATTATTTTAACATTTACAGTCTTCTAATTAATTATAACTACTTCTATTATTATTTTAATATCTATTTTCTAATTAAATACAATCATCTTCATATTTTTTAAAAAAATAATAAATATTTTTATTTTTTAAATTTATATTAATTATATAAAATTAAATATATGAGAATATTATTGAAATGTTAAGGTAAAATATAATTTAAATTAAGAAATGTGAGAATTAAATTAAGATAAATTAAAAAAAATTAAAATATTTATTTTGTGACGAAAAAAGTATTTAATCTTTAAAATTTGATAAAGTTAATAAAATAATCTCTTTGATTAATTATTTAATTTCTCATAAAATACTATTTAATCACATTTTCTTTTTTCTTTTTCTTTTTTTTTCATTTTCCTTTATTTTTTATTTTATTTTTTTTTCTTTTTCAATTTCGCAAGAAAAATATATCCCTACTTAAAATTAAATAATATACCCCTTTTTAAAATTCTTGCATTTGTGCTTATATAGAAGAAGTATAAATATCAAATTTCTAGATTTCATTTCAATCCAAACTAAATTTAAATAATAAATGAATTAAATAGAATGAGATCCGTTTAATTTTATATTTAAATTTAAATTTATTCATATAACCAATCCATCTACCGGGATAAGTTTCACCCTGCAGGAATTTAGAGGTACCAATAAATGAAATGAATGCTAGGGAAATTAAGTCGTTGCTGGTGATGATGAAGAAAGAGCCATCATCAATGCAAGAAACCTTTGATTCATAAAAAAAGAATTAAAAAATTGTGAAGAAAATGAAAATCGTCAAAAACTGATGTACCACTCTAAATGATAGCATATTATTTGTTTCCTAGGATGGTAGGGAAAGGACCCATAAGGGTTTGTTTGGAATGATACTTTTTTTTTCACTTTTGCAGGTTTTTTTTTTTTTCTTCTTTAATTTTGATGGTTGGCTGCAAAGTTGGGGTTAGGTGTGCAATGGTCACAAAACCAACAAGAAAATGGCGTGGGAGTGGGGAACAGCCCATGCTAAAATGACTCTTGATAGGGGCTTTGGGGTCCCCCACCTGTCCTTAAACTTTAGGGTAGAGGATCACAAATTTTCATTTCATTTATTGAATAGGCCCATACTTTGTAATGCTTGTGACTCACTATTAGACTATCACGTAACTTCACCGTAACGAATGGCTGACACCTGTAAATAGGTACATATTTAGATTAGATGGGTAGATAGATAGACTCGTCTATGTATGCTTCTTCCTGCAATAGATTTATTTATTTAATTTTTTTTGTTCACCTCTATATATATATATATATTGATATTTATTATTTTTATTAAAAATTAAATTTTTTTTTATTCGCTCAATCTAAAATCGATCCGATTTAATTAATTCATCGATTAACCAGTCGGTTTACCGAATTTTAGAGATAAATTTTTGAGACTAACCGAACTAATTCTTAATTCGATTTTTAATTTTTTCAATTCGATCAATCGGTCCACTAATTTTAACAATCATGGTTATTAAAATTAGCCTTATTCCCGGTCTGACAATTGACAAAATTTAATTTGATCTGATTTGAATCAATTTGATTTAGATTTAATTGGGGAAAACTCAACCTTGATTCCCTTCCAACTCCAACTCGGATTTGTTGAATTGGTCTAAATGAACCGAGGAAAAAAAAAAAAAAAAGCTGATTTTGCTAGAAATCAACCAGAGTTGAATTCCAAATTAACCTTTTGAAAAATCTCGATTCACTAATTTCAAAATTTTACCACATAATAGCCAATAAGAATCGTTAATATAACACGCTATATATAGAACAGCAATCGAGTAAACCAAACCAGTGGAAGTGGAAGTTCGTAGAGACTAATATTAATATCATGCTCTAGATTATCGAGCAGTGAATGTGAGTAGATGCCAATTGTTAGAACGATTTACATATTAAAATAAATTTTCACAATTATTAAAAGATAAAAAAAACACTAATTAATTGTTGAGAAGGTTCTAAAGTTCATAGAAGTTAACACAACTAGAAAACAGAGAGTTCAGAAGAGATTTCTGGATGCAATCCTAAGACATTAGAAAAGACAAAAGCATAGATGAAAAAAAAATGGATGTCGAGGTTAGAGTAAATAAATCACGTATGATGAAGAATTCTATCCATTTTTTTCATCTATGCTTAGAGTAAAGAAATCACGCATGATGGGAAATTCTATCCTTTACAACCCTAAGACAAGTATTAAACAAAATGCAGCTATACCCCCAAATAAAAACTTTTCGAATGTAGGTGCCTGTGCGCCTTTTTATGTGAAATGAACAAGAAATAGAGCTCAGTTGTCCTTACAATTTCTCGAGTAGCTCGAAAAAGACAATCTGGATTGTGATTGAAAGAAATCAAATGGAGTTCCTGATCCGAAAGATCTTCTAGTGCTTGGAGAATCCGATAATAGAGGTTCATAAACTGAACTCCTGTTTTTCGGTTGAGTAATGGATAATGGAGAGACTTCTTTCTCCAGTGATCTATTCCCCAGCAATAATATTGGCCCTCCCAAACGTTCAGCCTGCTGGAGAGTATTGATTTTACTAGGTCTATAGGTGTATCGGAAATACTTCAGAGCTAGTATTGGCCCCATTCCTGCTGCAAGTATGAGCTGCAAAGAAACAGAGTTACTTTCTATATGCAGTTGGCGGGTGCTCAAGGAATGCTAGCGGCTAGCACCATACATAGTTTAAATAAAGATAATAATGTGAAAAAATGGTTTGAGTGATACATACAAATATAGTTATCCAGTAAGATGATTGTACACATAACCGAAACATTATTGTATACATCCCTGACGCTGGAATGGCACTCACAATACAGTTGATGGCATAAAATGCAATCAAATTCCCCCATATGGCAAGATGCTGTAATATTGTAAAGGAGCTGCAATCGATAACCAAAATCAAGGCAGTTAAAAATCTTCTGCTACTTTTGATTACCAATTCATTGCTTAACTATGCCTTAAATCCTATTTTCTACTGCAATTTGAATAAATTAAAATGAATCTCACTAGATTTTCTCTGGCAAACAGTTTGTTTATTTCATCTATTAAAAGTTCAAACAGGAAAACATAATGCAAGAAATGAAAGCTTACTTAGTCTCTAATGTTACAACAAAAGCCTGCAACCATATACATCCAGATAGTGCCACCATTGCAACCTCCTCCATTTCACTTTTTTCATAAGCGAATGCATTTGTACTGATGAGGAATACAACAATTGCCTGAAAATCATCCCATATCAATAGATAAAAACAATAGGATAAAGACATACTTCACATGACCAAGCAAATCTGTGTAGAACAATAACTGGAGTTGCTTAGATGAAATAAGAGCCCTTCCAACAACATTAAACATTATATAATGGATTCCAACAGTTCCAAACTCAATAGCTCATCATTTTAGAAAACTTTAAATTCAAAATTTTACATATCCATGCACAACTTGATGCTTGGAGCAGTTAAGTGTTCTAATACCTAAAAGCTCAATTCAGAACTCAGCGCTTCCAATTCTAGAAGACAAATTCCTGAGCTTGCATTTGAATAAAGAATTTGAATTTTAGTGGATTTGGATTTCATCTTTTGCTTTTAGTTTAAATTGTATAAATAAAGAATTAGAGTTGTATAGGAATACTGGGAAAATTATTTAACCGAATTGTCAAGTTTGTATCTGAAATAGTTAAGAGTATCAGAAACAACACTTTCCCTTGTAAGAGACAAATTCATCCACAAACAATTTTGCATATCCAGCCATGAATCTGACAAACTAAAAGAAACATATGTATTGTGAATCTAATTCAAGTAATTTAAACTAAAATATTATATACAAATCCCTCCATCAGAAATCCCCTTTCACAACCAAAAAGAATGGAACTGTTGCATCTCAAAATTTCAACGAATTCATCATGTTCATTGAATTAGCCCAGAAATCAAGTAGATTCTTCTTTTACATGAATTTCATTCACTTAAACAGATGTTTGGTCAATATTATTAAATTTAAGTCCCATTCAAATCCTAATTTTATGTGATTCTTGTTTCTAAATGTCATTTACAAGAAAAATTTAATAAACAGGTATGATAAATATAAAGTGGAAAGGGCATGTATAGAAAATTGATAGCATACTCACATGGAACAGAGATCGACCAAACCATCCAGCAAAAGTGCTTGGATTAAGAAGCCTGTGTCAAGAATGATTTACACTTTAATGTAGAGCAATAGTAACTATAATTCTCATACTCAAGCTAGTCATCATTCCCACAAATCCAATCCCTTCCTCAAACTGCAAAATAAAATACAAATGTATAGATAAGCATACCTTCCAGCTTGGCAATAGAATAGAATTTGAGGATGCTGCATTACTGTTTCTTCACTAAGATCTTTGTCAAGTACACTAACTAGAACAGGTATACTAGTGTAGAAAACGTTATAAGCCATCAAGCTAACAGAATTGAATAGACTGGTCCCAGACACACCTGAAATAAAAGAAAAACTGAATGTATGCCAATTTTAGTATTGGAAAAAAAGAGATTGTTATGTTTATATATACATATTTCTACTTTATTTATTACTGATTAAGAGAGCAGCAAAAGTTAAAGCACTGAATATGGAAACTAACAAGATTTGGATGAAACATATCAGCAAGGATTTATAAAAGGAATATTGTGACAGAAAGGCCGTTCGGTTGTATGAATACCGCCCATGGACAAGTATAAGTCTTTTCAAAAACCTGAATCCTGCAAATCAAAGAGAAGCAGTCAAAAAGGTAGAGCATGATAATTTATTTTAAAACAATAAGGCATCACATTTTTTACAATAAAAGAATAAAAAGAGCAATAATTCAATCTTTTTGGTACTGTTGAATTGAGTGAAAGCGTCCTACCATTGACAATGTTTGCGAGATTATAATTTACAATGTTTGCACACACAAATCAAAAAGACTTCAAGAAAAATTGCCAAGTTAATGAGATTGATTTTATCCAAAAAATTGTATGATGCACTGTTGTATGTCTAACCACAGTTGGAAATTTAGTTTGTCGTGATTAGCTCATCTCAACACAACTCCTATATTATCCTTCCTAAGCAAAAGGTCGAGTTATCTTCACAGATTCTAGCTCCCCGAAGAAAGAAATAAAGCAAAACAGACCAAGCCCAAGAGCATGCTGGTGAACCAAATTCAATTGTTGAAGTGCATTTATTTGACATAAAGCTAAATTTTAAGTGCCCTTATGTATCCTATCAGCACTTTAGTAGTTTATCTACTGCTTTACAGAGAAAAAAAAATACATTTTATTGGTATCTTAATTCTAGGGAGAATTGGAGAAGCAAAGATAATTGTGCATTCCAGAATCACTTTTGCAAGTAAAAGCACCTAAAAACCAGTTGCAGGAATAAATTCTTCACTTCTCTTGTAGAAGCAAGCCTTTGAAGCAAAGTCAGCACATCAAAGAATCAAATACATGAATAATATAATGGCAATTTTCCAGTGCAGATATAGTAGCACATGGCAGATGCACATATAAGACAACTTACTCCCAATGCTATAATCAGCTGCCCTTGCTGCCTGCAGTCCTTCTCTCCCACTAATTCCAACTCCAATATCAGCTTGCTGTATCATTCTCACATCATTGCCACCATCCCCAATAGCCAGGGTTCTATAGTCACATGATTTCAAGAGCTCCACAAGCTGCAAAAAGAAGTATCATAAATCAGTATCATTTTATTGAACTATAATAGTATGGTGAATTTCAATTTCAAGATGAAGAATGAATAAAAAATTGTGATAACTTGCTCTACACAACTGGCTTTGCTCATTGAGGAAATTAAACAACACAAACAATATAAATCAAAACCCTTTGCCAGTACAATTTTGTTCCATGATAATAATAAAGATGAATTAGATACTTCAAAATACAACCATATCTCTCTGGCCAAAAGAATTACAAGCACCATAATTGAAAACCCCCATGCCTGCCTGCCTTTTCTCAATTCCAAATCTCAAATTCTCTGACAAACAGATATAATCAGAAATTTGATGATGATGATGATAAACATCTAAAGGAACTCCAACACGTCATCACAACCAATTACTCTGCAGTCCAATATGCAAGCAAAAACAAAATGTGTTTCACATCCCTACATAATCATCTATTGAATTTCATTTGTTCCACACCTTTTATTTTCTCCAGATTCAAGAATATGAATAACTTCTGTATGATAGACATACTGATAACCCTATAATGAGCCCATTTATTTCAAAACTACCATTTATTTCAAAACTAACCCATACATTCTTTAGAACAAACAAGAAAAATTCAGTTTACTTCTACTTCATGATTTCCTCTACTTTTCCCTACATCCATATATTGAATCATCATCCACTCTCTTTACCTATTAAAAATCCAAACAGGAGAAAAAACAACTCTTTTTTTGCTTTTATTCATGTCTGCTCCTCTCCTCTCCTTTCAAACTCCCAAATACAGTAGTGTGTATACTGGTCCTAATCCTGTTATACTTCTTCAGAAATACATGACTAAACAGCTACGGAAAACAGAATTGGACAAGCAGACAGAGAGATTTTGGGGAAGGAAGCAGCACCCAACTAGTTGTACTTAGTCCCTTCAATATCTGGCAGGTCTCAAAGACAGATTACTCATCTTTAGATGTATAGATCCTATGACAAAGACTTCTCAATCAATTCATTTCTTCTATTTTTATTTCCAAACAAGCTAGTTCACCTCTGCATCCCAGAATGTGGCAAACTTAGGATGTCCTGATTTTGACCTACTTTTTACATATATAATAATAGCAAGGTTCAATTTATGGAAAATAAATAAAGCTAAGCATGCAAGAAAGAACTTGGCTATTGACAATCCAAATTGAACAAATGCAAATGAGATGCCGACATTACAAACTTAAAACCTGCCAACCTGTGCCTTCTGTGATGGTGTCACACGACAACATATGGCAGTCCTTGACAATATTGCCAATTCAGTGAAAGCTTTCCGATAATGCTTCAGTAAGATTTCAAGAGCCCAGCCATCAATAACAAATGCCACATCCTGAAAAAAAAAAAAAGTCGAATTAAACATTTTTCAACCAAACATTTGTGACATTGCATGATTTGCATCCCTGTTGTTGACAAGGAAATGAAGAAAATTAAAATTAAAATCTAATTATTTTAGAGTACTTATTAGTTTAGACTGATAATATTCCTTTTAGTTTAATTTGGGAGTCCAACTCCTTACGACGATTAGGACTACTTGTGGAATTCCTGACTTTGTAGGTTTAGTATTAGTCGGGGTCTATATATGGCTATATGCCCATGCTTGTAATGCTTTAAAGTTCAGTTTTTCAGTCAATTAATTTCAGCAATTTTTAGTCTTATTTCGAGTAGTGTGATTAGATCCTGCTATTAGTTTACTTTTGTTTTCTTAATTTTTCCTTTTGTAAAAAAAAAAGATCTGCCAGGGTAATTTTTAATTCCTAATTCTTGATATCTACAAACCGTAGGCCTAATTCTAAAAGTCCGAGTTGTTCCCTAGCTGCCCAATGTCAATGCCTGTAGTATTAATTTAGGAGTATTTGGAGCTCAATTACCTGCTCTACCTCAGCAGACCAAAATATTAATCACACTAGATTTGCCAAGCTATATTTTGCTTCAAGCAATACATCCTTAATTACATTTGCAATGTCATTCAAGATCAATTATATGGCTCCATCAAGTCCTGGTCGGCCAGTAGTCATACACCTTTTTTTGACAAGGTTTATTTGTAAGTCATAGAGCAAACAGTGATTCAAATTAATTCAATGTTCCATTGAATTCACAAAGAAGATAAGACTCAAAATGAATTGAAGATGACATATGAAGGAAACTGAATTTGAATTTGCAAAATAATGGTTTAGACCTTTGGTTCCGAAGTTGTTATCCTCATTGTAAGTAAAACTCTCTCTAAATTCCTAGAGACTTCATCTTCAGTTTTTCCATCAATTAGTAGAAGCTGACCTTTTGGCTCTGTCAAGAAAAAGATAAGGGAAATGCCAGGGGTTAGAGATCCATAAACTTTGATTGTGGAAAAAAATGACAAGCAGATGGTGCAATTGACTAGAATGAAGCATCAAGGATATTAACATAGAGAGTTCCAATGGATCCTTAGCTAATGCATGAAAGCCCTGCAGAACTGTGTGACAGAGATGGATGGAAATATGAATTGATAGATGCAAAATATACATAATTGAGCATGCCAAGCCTTGTAATACAGAAATTATGGCTTTTGATGGTTTTGAAAGGAAAAGATTAGTTTCTCACACCAAGTGAACAGAAAACAGAAGCCACTATCATATGAAGAGAATAAAGAAAGCAGATTAAATCTACCAGGTGAAACAAAATTGCATGAAAGAGCAATTTGTATGGCAGTATTCTGCTTATCTCCAGTTAGCATCCAAAAATTTATTCCTGCTTTTCTAAGTGTCTCAATTGTTTCTGGTACACCATCCTGAAAAATTATCCCGTAAAATGAAGATAATAGATCTCAGCACCCAAAAGCTAAAAAACAATACAATTTGGATTTCAGTGACACAAATTACAAAAATGTCCACCTGTAAGCGATCCTCTATTGCGGTAACTCCTAGAACTTCAAGATCATGCTCTAATCTTTGACAGACCTCAGCTATTCTCCACTGCAGGAAAAAAAAACATATGTAGCTCAGGCATGTACATCACTAAAGCTTAAAAAATTTAAAAAGACAAGATCAGTGATATGAGATGTACCCTTTACCTCCCTATCAACCAATGTGCTACTGGCCTCTCGAAACATCAAAGACCATTCTTGATATTCATCTTCTTGTAGTTCCCGCCAGGCCAAGCATAATGTCCGCAACCCCAATTGAGCATATTGTTCTACAGCCTCATTAAATGTCCTTGTTTGTTCTCCTAGAGTTGGTGATACGTTAGTAGATACTCAAGCAAATGATGCGATACCAGAGATTTATTATATGCTATCATTGGTGCCTGCCTTCTTTTTCTTTATCTACAAGATGCATTGGAGTACTCTACCATGAATCATTAAAATCGCCACCCATACTAATATTCACCAACTACCAACAGAAACTTCCCTAATTCCATTTATTCGGTGGTATTACCATCGTTAGGATTGGAGACTAGGAAAGTAATAGTTCAATGGATATCTACAGCCTTGGCTGAGCAATCCATGGTAACTATTAACAACGAAATTAATTAATTAAAAATAATAAAACACCCAACTAAGCTTCCAAGATTAGAAAATGTATATGCCTATTCTGAGCAATCAAATAAGATATTAAGAAGAAAACCAACAACCCTATAATTTTATCAAAGCATTTAAAGCATTTTCTTGCTATCTTCTAGACAAGAAATATCTAATACATAAGGTTACCTGCAGCAGCATAAGTAAGAATGGCTTCATCTGCTCCTTTTGACATAAGGATAATCTTTCCATTCTGGCAATCTCTTACCACTACTGACATCCTTTTCCTGTCAGAAGTGAACTCCAGAGTCTCCAACACTTCATAATGTAAGACAGAAGCATTGTATCTAATCTCTGCCAACCATTAGAAAAGAAAAAAAAAGGTTGTGTCATCATATTGGTGTAAGAGCCATCAAAGTAACTAAATGGACAAATTTTGTACCAAGAATATTTCCATTTTTGCCGACATAAACCATATGCAACTTAGCAGCAGCTTGAACAAGAGCATCCTCATCCTGAGACTGTGCTTTGTACAAGATTGCTCCAGTTTTGCTACAAGCAAGAGAAGAAAGGTATTATTATTGAGTATCTAACACGGTTTGAATTTCATGGCAAACATCTATACTGAAAAATTTCTAAAAAGAATTTAAAACTTTAAAAATTAAGAAGAACCAAAAGAAAAGGCCAGTCACCTTGGCACAGGTACAACAGTATTGCATATTGCCATAACTGTAAGAAACTGAATAACATCAGGAGATCCACTAGAAACAGCATTGAGCAGCCGTATATCTGTGTAATGAAGGATGAACTAATCACAAGTCAAATTTCAAGTACCTGGAATCTGAAAGTACTTTCAGCATATGAAAGAAAAGAATATGTACAATTCACAAATTAAAAACATGAAATGGCAATAGAATCTCAATCTTTAATACTTCATGCTTCAAAGTCTGCAACACAGCATAATATCAAGCCTGTACATTGTGGCAAATTCAAGTCTATAATTCAAAATAGGAAACCATACTTTTTTGGGAGGCAAAAAAGATATAATTGTTGATAAATATAAAGCTTAAGACAGTATGCTTTACAGAAGTAAGAATATAACTAATTATGCTAATACACTAGCACAGACCAGCATCTCATTACAGCAGATATGTAGTGTCAAACAATTCATATAAAAACTTAAACTAACAAGGCATATGCAAGGATAGGTCATATGACATGTTCCCTTTAGATTTTCACATCTGTGTGTGTGAATTTGTACAAGGTAACTTGATGAAACATCAACATCAACATCAACATAACTGCTTATACAATGACAGTCACATTCTCCTCCATTGCCTTCCAACAATACATGCAATCAAATTATTTACTTCACATGCTTGTGTTTATTGCATGATACATATGTGAACACATGAACAGTCATAGATCTGTAGCATCTATACATGAGTACTCGAGCATGCCTGTACATAATCTTTATATTCCGATTTGTGGAACCTGCAGCTAGGTCATACACACATCTATGTACATAAGTTGAAAATACATAAGCTATTTGCAAAATAAAACCAGTATTTTATGCAGATTGAAATACAAAACAAAATTTTAGTGGTCAATTTGAATCCAGAGTGAAACCGATACTAGAGAATATTCAAAATTATTTCCATAGAGTTTATACAATTAAAATTGATAGGCTATGTTTTTAAAAAATTGAATGTTCGGGTAATGGATTTATAGGGAACTCAACTATATGAAAGCATGTACAGGGATTCATAACATGTGTAAAAAGTTTGATGTGATTGTTTTTATAACTTCATCCAACTTAATTTAAGATGGAAAAATCAAAACAAGGATAGATATTCAGTGTCCAACAACTACAAGTGACCATGATTGGGAATTGGTTGATCAACTTTCTCCAAGGAAGATGCAAAACATCGAAGAGACCAAACAATAATTAATCGAAATATATATTGAAAAATAGTGTGAGTGTGAGTGTGAGTGTGATTGTGTGTGTGTGTGTGTGTGTGTGTGTGTGCGCGCGCATATGTGTGTGCGTGTGCGTGTGCGTGTGTGAGAGAGAGAGAGAAACCTTTTAAGGCATTCCCAGTCTCATTCCCATAGAAAATGCCATTGATACAGCATCTTCTAAAGACCATTCTGTTCTCAGTAAGGGTTCCAGTTTTATCAGTCAAAATGTACTCAACTTGTCCCAGGTCCTCACTTATTGCTGTGCTGCCACACACCATGAATGCATGTTCAAAATAACTTAATTTTCAGACTGTTCAAAGAACAGGGTTTTTAGTCAATTTCTTAACTTACTTCATTGCATGGGATGAACAACCAGTTTCTTGATCAATCATCTCAGCATCCCAATCGATAAACTTCGCATATAAGCTCTTCACAAGATCCAAAGATACCTGCAACAGGAAAGAAGTTCGAACTTTTAACATCAGACTAGATGGCAGTCCATTAAACCAAAAATTAACATCTCTATAAGCCATAAAGATCAATTAATCTTATTGTCTCATCAACACAGATAATATGGAAAATTTTGCTTACCCAACACCCAGTAAAAAAGTATCATTATTACTTCTTAAACACTCAGCAGACCCATTGTCACAGGGAACTCACATATATGTAAGGAAAAGAATATACTATTGCTTCTATCAGTAGTTTATATAAGATTTAAAGGGCCTATACTAGATATTGCAAAACTTAAATATGAGACAAAACATTATATAACACTTTCTTGCTTCTCAGGGGCAAATAGTTTGGGTGGTAGAAATCTACAACTTTGAGGGACTTCAACCTCATAAATTAATCTAATGATTTTTACGTTTGTCCTTCTAATATCCCATATTCCATGGATGTCACTGAATCTCCGCAGTCACTTCAACTGGACCACATTTTTTACAAGACTCAGATTTTCTCATAACAGCATTCAATTAGAAAATAATAACAAAGATAACCTAGATAATGAAGTGCATAGAGAACCAAAAATGAACTCATTCTTCCTTGCCAAATCACCAAAACAATACTTTTGGCAACAAAAAATTGATAGCAAAGTATGCAGGACTTACCTTGATAGAAATGGGTATCATGATGGAACATAGCAACTCGAACCTTAGAGGGATTACCAGTAGTTCATACCATGGACCTTCATTTGGATATAAAACATACCATTGCTGCAAACAAAGCAAAATGAGAAGGGGAGAAAGTGAGTATGTAGTTATAAGTCAAGAATTAGAAGATTTGCCATTTCGAGATAATGGGATCAAAGACAAATGTTAAGGCAACTGAACCAAGACAAAATATTGGCACAAAAAAAATAAGGAAAAAGAGTGATCCCTCGCTGAAAAACCATTGCAAGTTGTTCCATAACCAAACTAATTATCACACAGAATAGCTTTAAAGATAATAAGCGGCCTTGAAAAGAAAAGAATAGAAAAGAAATCAGGGTTTGATTTTAAAATTTAAGAATTATGAAAATATAGTGTGAAAAAGGCCCTAAGAGAAAGAAGCACATAAAAGGGGGTGAAGAGTGAGAAAGAGAGAAATTAGGTACTCAGTCTCCAAGTTTCCAAATGACATGGAGCCATGATTTTATACCACATTTGTTCGCTTTAGAAATTGACGATTACAAGCCATTTTTTATATCTAAAATCCTAATACCATAAGTCCTAGCCATCAAATTGCCAACAAATAGGCTTATTGAGATTCTTCATTTGGATATGCATTGAAATTCTTACAATGTAAATAAAAGTTATAAGGTCATAAAAGATCAAATTTCTAAACAGTAAAGAGGCACATGATCTACCAAACAAATGTTTCAAAATGAATTCAATTATTGTAAAAGTATTATAAGTTGACAGGCAAGCAAACCTTTCTTGCTTCTGTATCCTTCCAGACATTCCCAGCTATGCCTAGAACAATAACTACCACTATTTGGAAAACAAATATAGCTCCAGTCAGCTTGTCAATCATGGCATCCATAGCTGTAAGCTTAGGTTCAGGAATACCCCTGCTCATA
>CANXYC012968310.1:0-17110 GCA_948193065.1 Aleurites moluccanus | reverse complement strand
TGTGTATGAACATGTGCTACAGGATGTTCAACTTTTATCCCAAGTGACATACAATAATCATTAAAAATTTGGAATGAAAATTCACCAGCATTATCAAGACGAATTGTCTTAATTGGATGATCTGGAAATTGTGCTCGTAATCGAATTATTTGAGCAAGTAATCTTGCAAATGCCAAATTACATGACGATAATAAGCATTCATGTGACTATTTAGTGGAAGCATCTATTAAAACCATAAAATATCTAAATGGTCCATATGGTGAATGAATAGATCCACATATATCACCTTGAATTCGTTTTAAAAATACAGGTGATTCTACTCCAATTTTAGCTAGTGAAGACTTAATAATTAATTTGCCTTGAGAACAAGCAGTACAAAAAAAATTCATTGCCTTGAAGAATCTTCTGGTTCTTTAATGGATGCCCATGTGAATTTTGAATAATTTTTCTCATCATTATTAAACCAGGATGGCCTAATCGGTCATGCCATATAATAAAAATATTTAGATATGTAAACTTCTAGTTTACCATAAGATTTATTTCAATTATACCAATTTTTGTATAATATAAATCAAAGGAAATAATAGAAAATTTTTCTAATACACATTTTTTACCTAAAATAATGCTTATAATATGAAGATATTATTGATTCTTCTCATTTACTGTCTCAATATGATATTCATTATTGCGAATATCTTTAAAACTTAACAAATTTCTATGAGACTTTTGAGAAAATAATGTATTATATATAATAAGTGTTATTCCTCTTAATAATAATATATTGGTTATTCTGCAGCTTTCAATTATTTTTTGTTTTACTAGAAATAATTGTCTCACCTATTTCAAAGAATAAAATATTTGATAATTTTAAGAATTGTATGAGTTATTGCATTATTCACAATATATATTAGAGCCAATTCTCTTTTTCAATATTTTCAAAAAATATATTTGTCACATCAATGTGAGTAATATATATATGATCATAATTAAGATCATCATTATTAGAGACAAAATTTATCTTCATATTTTCCTCTCTTTTTGCGATGTTCAATAAATATCAATAAGATATTTTATCATATGACAATTATTTGATCAATTTTTTTTTATACCATATCGATAGTATTTACTTTAAAAAATTTTGTCTACCTTTTTTATTCTTATTTCTGTATAATTTTGTCCCACTTCTGGTGGTGATAAATATTCTTATAATATTTTTTTATTCTTATAAAAAGAATAATTATTATATGTTTACTTTTAAATTTCATAATATTATTATTATATATTTTCATATTCACTTCAGGGAATGAGATAAAATCACTATAATATATTTCATGAATTTTTCATTAACGACTTGTTATTTTATTCAGTTAAATATGACTACATTCACTTCAGAGAATGAGATTAAAACAAAATGCATGAAATTAATTCATAATATTTTTATGATCTTTTTTTATCGATATTGCTACTGCAAGAGCATATTCGATATATGAATAATATTAATATATTATTATTTGTGAATATTCTTCACACATTAAGAGTTAATTCTAACAAAAATCAACATATTTGAAATAAAAGAATAGCTTTTCAATATCAAAATAAATAAATTTACTATCATTATCAATACATGATTAAATTAAAAAATTTATAATAATTATCCTAATTTTTTTTTTACTTATACTTTTATAAGATTACAAATATAAACTATTTTCTTTTATTTCAAATTATATTTTAATAAGTATAAAATATTATAATCTATAAAAAAATAAATATCAAAATTAGAATAGAAATTTTTTATATTAGATATAAATTGAAAAATAAAATGATAATATATAAAAATAGAATTTACTTACTCAAATATCTGAATTGAAATGTCACCAAGAAAGAGAATTTTAAAGCTCAAATACTTCAACTTTATTGAGGAAAAAAATCTTCAAATCCTTTGAACAATAAAACTATCAAAAATGTTATGGAGAGAATCGTGCTGATAACGTGTTATGAAAAATAAAGAAAACAAAAATAATAACAACAACAAGAACAATAATAAGAATGTAAAATGATGAGATTTCTATTGTCTTATTGGTGTATATTACAAAGTAATATAAACTCCTATTTATAGGGTTCATCTTCACCATAGGTTACAATATATATAAATCAACTATAAATTATAACATAAATGGTGCAATAAAATTAAATTTAATTACAAAAACTTATGAGTAGTGGGATAGATGAATGGACATTCACATTTATCTATATATTTATAACATTTAAAAATTTAGGGAGTTAATATAAAATAATTTTAAAATATATTAAAAATATATAAATATAAAAATTAATTTTGAGAAGTTTAGGAGCCATACACCTTAAACTACCAAGAAGTACCGCCCGCGACAGTAATGCTTCTGATGTTAAAATAATGTTCATTTAACACCATATATTAATTTCTACTACCCTTGCTATAGCATAAATAAATTTGACAGTACTTAAAATTTTTTGTAACAAGTTAAATATCTTTATATTTATTATTTCTCTCATTAAAAAAATATTTATAGTTAAATTAATAACTAATGTACGACAATCCGATGCTAATTACAAAGTAAAACAAGAAAAATAAATATATAAAAAAATAAAAATAAATTACAAAACTATTTTTTCTAATGAAATGTCATAAAAACAATGGTTTAAAATGATTTAAGAGCCATATTAACCATTGTGATTTTTCAAAATGTCCAATTAAGTTTCTCAGATTTTTTTCCCTCAATTTAATTTTTGAGTTTTTATTTTGGATCAATTAAACTCTATTTATATTAAAAATAAAAAATAAATTTTCATATTTTTATATAATTTTTAATGAAAATAACAAAATTAAACAATTAAAATTAAAAAAAAAAAATAACCGAGTAAATAGACCTAAAGAAGTGAAGAAGAAGAAGCAGCTTTGTGAAGGCTTCCTTTGTTTTACATTGACTACTTTTCGAGAAATATATTTCCTAGGAAGTCAACTTCCCGAATACTTCCCACGGAGTCAACTTCCTAGGGAGTGAATTTTCTAAGATGTTAATCCTCGAAAAGTATAGCTTCAAATATATTTAGTTTAATCGTCATCTTCTTGGGTAGGAGAGGAGCAGACTGGTGTATTTGGGGTTTAAAACCTAATAGGTTTCTCAGTGATGAGTGCATATAATATGGTTAGAGGGTCAGGAAATCAGGCTGAAAAGAGAATTTGGAAACTCATTTGACAATGGAAGGGTCCTCAATGAATCATAAACTTCTTATAGCTCTTAGCTAATGCTCGCTTATGTAAAGGTAAGAAAAATGTGTGATGATAACACTTGTCCCTATTATAAAAGGTATGGTTAAAGCCCTCCCTATATTATGAGATATGTGGGTTGGTCTTGGCGGAACAAAGGATGGATCAGATTTTTTCAATGTTGGGATGGAAGACTTGTTAGTTATGAACTTGAAATCGAATCACTATTTTGTCCATTAAGTGAAATGGCCTCTACTTTTTGGTGTTGCATGATGGATGGCTTGGAGGTGGCGTAATATTTTTGTTTTTGAAGGAATATCTATTAATTGTAATATTGGAGTTATCTTAAAAGCGGCAAGAGGTTTTCAAGAGGCTGTGGTCTAATAAGCAGTTGAGGGACATACAGGTGTGTTGCAGTTGTCCTTCAAGGGAGTGGGTAAAGCTTAATACTATTCATAAATGTTTGGGGGGAAAGCAGGAGCTAGGGAATTATTAGAGATTCTTAAAGGAAGTGGTTGTATGATTTTGCTCAAAATTTGGGTAGTTGCTCTGCCATAGAGGCTAAGTTGCGGGTTTTAAGAACATGGTTGCAAATGGCTTGGGACAAAAGGAAATAGGAAAATTATAGCTTAGATGGATACAAGAGTCCATTTGTAGCTTATTCAAAAAAAGAAAAAGAAAAAGAAAAAAAGGTCATCTTTTAGTCCCCACCAAGTTTTATTAAATGAAATCAGATTATTGTTGTCTAGATGTTGGACAATAAAGATTGTGAATGTATATAGGGAAGGCAATTGTGTTGCAAAGTTTTTGGCTAGCTTGGCACTGACTTTGCCACTGGGATTTATAGAGCTTATAAGTCCTCTTATTGGTATTCGTTAAGTTTTATGCATGGATCCCATGAGCATTGGAGGTGGAGATTGTTAGAATTAAGACTCAAAATCTTAATGGGATTTGAAAAAAGACTTTTTTCTTATTTTGTATATGATAAATATTCTTCAACTGAGTAGATGATTATTTTCTTTGTAGAGTAAAATTCCTATTTGGATGAAAATCCTTATTAAGTTAGAATTAATAGTGAGTAACATTATAAATGAGAGTATCATAGAAGGGATTCTTTGGTTTTTTTCCAAATATGCAATTAGCTCTTGTCCAAATAGTTGATTGAAGAGGATTTGTGGCCCAATGTTGTGGTAGAGTTATAGTAGTTATAAAGTATATGGGTAAAGTGTCTTTATGATAATTGAAAATATTATGAGAGGGTTTGCAATTTTATCCGTTCAAAAATTGTAATGTGTTGATATAAATAGATTATCCTATCGAGGAACTGTGGACGTAGGTCTACTGAGAGATCGAACAATGTTAAAATTATTTGTATTGTTTTTTTTTTTTTTCTTTTCTTATCATTGTGCTCATAACTCTGAATTTTCTCTAACAAGTGATATCAGAGTTGTTAGTTCTTGTTTTTGGGTTCAAGAGTTATTTTAGAAAAGAGAAAAATATTGAAGTTGAGATTTTTTTTGTTGATGCATAAGATGAAGATGGCCGAAAACACCTCAATTAGAAATAAATTAGAAGTTATGTGCTAGTAATGGAGAAGTTTTGAAAAAGAGAAGAATCAAATAAGTGGTCATATAAATCATTATCTAAAATTGCAAGAAGATTTGAGAAGATCTTTGAATAGTTTGAAGAATCTATAAGGGAAGATGAAGAATAAGCTGAAAATTGATGAAAATGATGATGATGATTTCTTCAACTTATGTTATATGATAAGTTTTGATTGAGATGAAGCTCTAACATATTGATTTGATAATTGAAGAGTTTGAAGATTTGAAGATTTGAAGATTGCATGATTGTTGAATTTGAAACAAAATGGAGGTTCTTGAAGATTACAAGATTACGTGATTGAAAGATTTTGAGTCAAGGTGGAGATTGTTAGGATTATGACTCAAAATCCTAATGGGATTTGAAAGAAAACATTTTCATATTTTGTGTGTGTGAGAAAAATTCCTCAACTTAGTGGAGGATTATTTTCTTTATAGAGTAGAATTCATATTTTAATAATATTCCTATTTAGATGAGAATCCTTATTGAGTTAGGATTGATAGTGAATAACATTATAAATATGAGTATTATAGGAGGGGTTATTTGGTTTTTGTCCAAGTATGCAATTAGCTCTTGTCCAAATATTTGATTGAAGAGGATTTGTGGCCCAATATTATGGTAGAGTTATAATAGCCATAAAGTGCATGTTATAGTGTCTTTATGATAATTGAAAATATTATGAGAGGGTTTGCAATTTTGTCCATTCAAAAATTGTAATATGTTGATATAAGTAGATTATTCCTTTGAGGGACTGTGGACATAAGTCTATTGAGAGATCAAACCACATTAAAATTATTTGTATTATTTTTTTTTCTTATTGTTGCGTCCATAACTTTGAATTTTTCCTAATAAGTGATATTAGAGTTGTTGGTTCTTGTTCTGGGGTTCAAGAGTTATTTTAGAAAAAAAAAATATTGAAGTTGATATATATATATATATTTTTTTGTTGATGCAGAAGATAAAGATGGTCGAAAACACCTTAATTAGAAATAAATTAGAAGTTATGTGCTAGTAGCAAAGAAGTTTTGAAAAAGAGAAAAATCAAATAAGTGGTCATATAAATCATTGTTTAAAATTGCAAGAAGATTTGAGAAGATTTTTGAATAGTTTGAAGAATCTACAAGGAAAGATGAAAAATAAGCTGAAAATTGATGAAGATGATGATGATGATTCCTTTAACTTATGTGATATAATAAGTTTTGAATGAGGTTGAGCTCTAACATATAGATTTGATAATTGAAGAGTTTGAAGATTTGAAAATTATATGATTGTTGAAGTTGAGACAAAATGGAGATTCTTAAAGATTACAAGATTGCATGATTAAGAGATTTTGAGTTAAGATGGAGATTATTAGGATTATGACTCAAAATCATAATGAAATTTAGAAGAAGACTTTTTTTTATTTTGTGTGAGAAAAAATCTTCAACTAAGTGGAGGATTATTTCCTTTGTAGAATAGAATTCTTATTTTAATATTATTTATATTTGGATGAGAATCCTTATTGAGTTATGATTGATAGTGAGTAACATTATAAATATGAGTATAATATGAGGGGTTCTTTGGCTTTTGCCCAAGTATGCAATTGGCTCTTGTCCAAATCGTTGATTGAAGAGGACTTGTGGCCCAATATTGTGGTAGAATTATAGTAGCCATAAAGTGAATAAGTAGAGTGCCTAGAGATGGCAATGAGACGGAGACTCCCTGTTCCCCGCGGGGATTTGCCCTGAACGAGGCGGGGATGGGGAGTACTTCTCTCCCGTTAGCAGGGACGGGGCGAGGACACGGAGTATATTCTTCACCCTGCAGGGATCCCTATCCCCATTTCCGTAAGAACCCGATATTATAATTACATAAATATATCTAATATAATTACTTAATTACCCTTATATATATAATATTTATGTATTAGGGTTTTTATATAAATAAAAAAGTGAGAAGTTTAATTTTATTTTACTAATTATAGAATATGTTTAATATTTTTAATGTTTTATTAAATAATATTGCAACATATTTTTAATAGATTAGGCATATTTATCTTGTGATTATATTTGGTTAATATTTTATGTATCTAAATTTTATTAATATTTTTTAAATAAATTTGTGCTTATTTTTAGTTATTATTTATGAATTTTATAAATACATATAAATTTAGCAATATATAAAACACTTATATATAGATTATTAGATTTTAACAGTTTAAATTTAATATATTTATATTACATTTTTTAAATTTATTTTATTTTTGTTTCATACAAAAAGTATGTTATTGAATTCATTACAACAAAATACTATAATATTATAATTTTTTACAAAAATTTTTTAGACTCTAAAAAGTCAACACAATAAAAGGCTATTATATTTTTGACATAGCAACCCTCTCAACCCTTAACAATATAAAAGAAAAAAACGTATTCTCGAAATATGTAAAGGTTAAAAATGGAAAAAAAAAATGGGGTCATAAAATGAAAAAAAAAAAAACATAAATGACGTAAATGGAGAATTTCTAATGGTGGGGAAAGCATGGCTTGGCTTCTTATCTAATTACCTAATTATTTTAATTTGTTGTTTTTCCAATACGTGGGAATATAATAAGTAATAGTATTATCTATTCGAAAAAAAAAAAGGACTATTTTTTTTTTTAAATTATGTAAATAATTTAAAGCAATGTAAATAACATTTAAAGTAAAAAAATTCACTATATTAATAAAAATAATTTAAATTAGGGATCTCACTTTTTATATTATAATAAAATAGAGGCATAAATCAATAAGTATACTTAAACCATACTTTTAAAAGAAAAATAACAGTAAATAATATACAATTAATAAAATATAATATATATTAAGTATATTTTTGATATTTACAACTATTTTAATATATATAAATTACAAATTTAAAAACATTAAAAAGTACATTATATTTATATTAGTATAGCTAATAACTAATATCAAATATTTGAATTTCCAAAATTCTTTAATGTTAAAATTAACATAAATAACTATTTATAAATATGTATTTATTTATTTATTTTTAGAAATAGTTTTGAAAAATTAAAAAAAAATAATTATCAATAAAAATGAGGTGAAATTTAGAGAAAAAAATAATAATTAATTTAGTAATCCATGGGTAGAACTCCACATTGAGACCATTTTAAAATTTACTTTCCATTGAAATACAGCTTAACCTCAATAACCATGTGGAAACCAAGCTTAACCTTTTTAATGATATGGGGACCACTTTAAAATTTGATTTTCACTGAAAGAATATAAAATTTTAATTCATAAAAGAAATTTAAGTATTTCAACATTTTTAAACAAATAAAATTCATTAATTTTTATAAAAAAATATAAATTCATTGGTTTAATATTAATTTTTCTTTAAGTTTTAAGTTTTAACTTGTATAAAACATTAAAATTATAAATGTTAATATATTATTTAAGAAAATGTATTTAGAAATTAATAGAGTCCGTTTAATGATTAAAATTTTATAAATTTAGTCTTTGATTTATTTATTTTCACTTATATATATACAATTTGTTTTTATTTATCTTTTTTATTAATTGTTCTACGTATGTTTATATAATGATTTTTCATAATATTATGTAAACACCATAGTCTTTATTCATTACTTATAGTTAGTATTTAGTAATTAGTAGTTACTAGTTAGTACTTAGTTATAATTTATTAGTTTTCACTAGTTTAATTAGTTATAACTTATTACTTAGCATTTGTAATTAGTTATTAATCATTATATGGGTAATATATGTTTAAATTTGGTTAACAATTAATAATATCATAATTTCAATAAATTCAATAAATTCATTATTTAACTTAAAAATATATCTAATTATTATAAACAAAATAATAAATTATAAACATATTCCATAAAAAAAACACAATTACCATAACACATAAATTATATACAAAATTTATAAATAACAAATCATTAAATTTTAATAAAATATGAATATAATAGAACTATATTTTTATATATATATACTAAAAAATAAAAATCTAAAATTAATTTTATACTTTAACTTGTATAAAATTATAAAAACTACTTAACGAGATATACTCATCAGTCAATTGAAATTAGTTTAATAGTTAAAATTTTATAAAACTAATATTTGATCAAGAGTTGGATACAGATTCATGTTTTTGGATTTTATATATTTACGCATTTTTTTTAACTTGAATAAATATATTAATACTTTTACAATTTTTTTAGCAATATATATATATATATATATATTATTTTTAAGGTCTAGTTCGAGCGTCGCAGAGATCTAGCGGACCATTCCTCTTTTGGGTTTCTATCTCACGTAGTTGCAATACTTGACCGTCTTGAAGTTTTGTTTAGCAATTCACTGAAAAAGTTGTTTCATTTTTATTTTGAAATCTATTTTTGAGTTTAGTTCTGTTTAAAAAATGAGTTTTGGAGAGTCGTCATCTTAATTTTATTTTAACAAGAAAAAATAAGGAAAAACCTGAAAATGACTCCAATTCAATTTTTCACAATGAATAAAATCATTAAACTTTCGAAAGAATATGAATTCGGGGACAATATTTTTTATTTAAGAAATTATGACTTGATTTTAAATTAATTCTGATTAAAAATTTCGATTTCATGGACAAAAAAATATTTCATGACAGATATAGGATTTTGAAACAGTAAATAAAAAGAAAAGTAGTAAAGAAATTAAATAACAATATTAATAATTATTGAGAATATTAACTCTAATCTTTACGAGTTATAGGTTAATCACAAATTCCTCAATTTGAATTTGAGGGAATGGCTTTAGCCTTTACGTGTTCTTGGCCAATTACATGTCCTCCAAAATAAAATTAAAGCGATTAAAAGGAAATAATAATTTTTGAGATTTTTGGATTTGATTCTCTATTGAAGAGTATGTCTACGTATCTTGTTTGAATGGGAATCAAAATTCGACGTAGTTCGCCCCTTTTACGAGAAGATTTTCGATTTGATCAAAAGAGAAATTTGGCTTTTGGTTGGGTCAAAGGTCGAATTTGGGTCAGTCCCATCGGTCAATTTTAGATTGATAATTTTCAATTTGGAGGAAGTCAGATTATACCTTCCTTCGGACGTGTCAAATCAGCGATGATTGGACAGTCCTTTCGGATCGGAGTTTCACTTCCGTCTTGGTGGGGATCCGATTTGAATTAATCGGAGGCTTAACTGGTTGCGGATTTTCATTCAAGGAGAACTTAAACCTTGGACTCGAGCTTGGTCGGTCGTAAGATTCAAAGAAAGTCGTTACTAATTTTGAACAGGTTGCTCAAGGAGAGTCTAGTGTAAGTCCATAGATTCGAAAACTCAAGGAGAGTCAGACCTAATTAAATTGGTTGCTCAAGGAGAGCATAACATAAGTTTGAAATCCTAAGACTCAAAGAGAATCAATTCTACTTGCACGGGTTGCTCAAAGAGAGCCTAGTATAAGTCATATATTTTAATTTTCTCCCTAATTTCTCAAAGAGAGAAATTAGAGAGAGAAACTCAAAGAGAGTTTTTTTAAATTGAGAGAGTCTTAAGTTATGTAAGTTCTCAAAGAGAGAATTGGTGCTTAGAATGGAAGAGGGAGCCTCTATTTATAGAGATTCAGAGGGGCATTTTCGTCATTCTGGCACCAAAAATACCAAAAAGGGAGCAGAAATCACCCAAGAGGGATGGCAGCTGCACCACTAGGCTTGGGCGGAGCTGCCAACAAGCCTAGGCGGCAGTGGTGGCATCTCCATTATGTGTCTTTTTGGTCTTTCGGGTCAGTTTCAGATGTTCTGGACCTTTTTTTTTTGTATTTTGTGCCTTTTAAATCTATTTCTGATAGTTTCGAGTATGTTCCAAACTTTTTAGATTTGCTTAGGGTTTCCTAATCTGCTTAGGGTTTTTTGGTATGTTTTTGAATGTCGTTCTGCTCAGCATGAGTTTGATTCAGTTCTAAAGACTCTGAAGTTCATGTTAAATATTGCTCTATCTGGTTCGGTCTAGGGTGTGAAATTCACGTGTTCACAACTGCCCTTATCGCGCTTAGTAGTTCTGACTGGTGAGCATGATGGTAGTGAACTGTGTCATTTTCGTCTGTTCTAGGTGAAAATGATGCATTTTGAGGTCATTCAGGACCATTTGTGTCTGATGTGCTTTGTTTTGAGGATTTTTCGATTTTCCTGATATTTTTCTACTTCAAGTGTTTCCTCGCTTGGTGGGACTAAAGTCATCTGGGAGGTAAGTGTTAACTATCTGCTTATTTTGTTCTTTTGATTATTGTTTATTTTGCTTTGCTCGCTATTTGCATGCTTAGTTCACTGTCTATTTGCTCTGATTTCACTGTCTGCTTGTTTTAATTTTGTTGTCTGCTTGCTCTGATTTCACTATCTGCTTGCTCTGATTTAACTGTATGTTTGCTCTGATTTTACTGTCTGCTTGCTTTAATTATCATTTTGTTCAGCTGATAACCATTTTGTTTGGTTGATTATCACTCTACTTGGTTGATTACTGTTTTGTTCGGCTGAATGACAATCTATTTGTTATACTTACCAAATGACTCATGAGGTGGAGCTAGCTTTGTATTAATATTCAGGAAGAATAGCTTCGTTAGCCTGAGGATGCTCGTTTGTGTTGACCACTAGCTTGTGCTTTCTTCCTTTTTCCTGTCAGGTATGATGCATGATATTATGCATTTATGGATGTCATGCATGTTATGTATGTATGATGCTATAATTTAAGATGATCTAAAGTTAGACCTCCTGTTCAAATGAGATGCATATGTTTCACGCAATTCTGAATGACTTATGTAGAAGATATGCAAATTAATGAAAATGTGAAGTTATACAATGAGACATAATGAGATGTGATTTTGTGCATTGGGGTTGCCCCAAAATTCCCCACTTTTCTATAGAAGGTGATTTGGGAAAGGGGTGATTTGGTTACTCTGATAGTCCTTGAGGGTGAGAGGTCTCAACTTTCTTGTGTAGTCTTGGTTTGGTTAAAAGGAGGTTTTGAAGATGTCATATTTGATTGCTCGGCCTGGTCAATTATGAAGGGTTGCTGAGGGTAATGCTTTCATATTGGTTTACACCATGCTCAGTTTAGGTCTAGGGATTTATTTTCGGTGGTTGAGGTCAGTTTGGCTTCAAGTGGATTACTTTTGTCAGAAAAGCCATGGTCAAATTTGGCCTAGGGTTTGATTGGTCCTATCATATTGGTTCATGTCACCTAGGTAAGGCTGTGGTCAGATTTGGTCTAGAGTTTGATTGGTTTTGTCAGGTCGGTTTAGGTCATCTAAGTCAGATTTGGACTAGGGTTTGATTGGTACTGTCAAATCGCTTGGATTTCACTAGGCTATGGTTAGATTTTGCCTGGAGTTTGATGGGTCTTATCAGATCTTTCACTAGGCTATTGTCAAATTTGGCCTCGGGTTTGCTAGTGTCATTTTGGACTGTGACCTTGCACATTTTGGATAGTTGTTGTAGGGCTGAGGGGGCTTTGATAGGTTGGCCCAGTCATCCTCCAGGTAAGAAAATAATTCTCCTTGTGGATAAGCTTTTTCCACTTTTTTAATTTGTTTTGCTTCTTTTGCCTTTCTATTTGTCTGGCTATCTGTTTGTCTTTCTGTTTGCGTTTTCAATTTCCTTTCTATTTAGGATCTCATCTCATCTTTTCCCAATTTCTTATTTGCTTGGACTAATTTTTGATCGAGTCGCCCTTTTCAATTTTCGACTCGATGATTTTTTTCTTTTTGCTCTAGCTTTTGACCAAGCCGCCCTTTTAGGTTTACAACTTAACGATTTTTTTTTTTTTAGTTTTCCTCTCTGTTTGGAAAATGATCATGTGTCCTTCTAAGGTTTGGCTCCTGCTCTGCTTTAAATAATGTTGGCTCATTCTGATTGAGCTTTTCTAACAATTTTTGGATTTCCTTGAGCCATTTTTATCCCTTTCTTGATAGACCTCAATTTGCTTGGACACAAAGAGGTACTGGAATTGTTGGCTTTCTGAACTGGCTTTCAAATACTTTGCACAGTTTGGACGGTTGATGTGGGACTAAGGGACTCTAGCTAGTTAGCTTATTGATCCTCAAGGTAAGAAAATGATTCTCCTTTTGGATATTTTTTTCTACTTTTTGTGTGCTTGCTTCTTTTTTCTACTTTTCTGCTTTATTTGGATTTCTGCTTTTCTCTAAATTTTCCTTTCTGCTTGTAATATGTTCTCTTCCTCGTCTCAAGTTTAGCTCAATGAGACTGTTTGGCATATTGAGAAGATAAGGAGGGTTACCCTAACTCGTGAACTAGAGAGGGACTCTAAGATTGAGGAAGGCGTTGGACCTATGGCGGACACGTAGACAAAGGTGACTATAGCCACAAGAGTTGGTGCAAGCTGGGATAAGGGTGTTTGATGCCTCGGAGGACGACGACTCCTCGGACGAGACAAAGAGAGCATGGACAAGTTGATTTGACTTATTTGTTTTTGCTTTAGATTTATTCTCTTATGTTTGACTTTAACTTCTAAACTTGCATGTGTGACCTTGGCATCTTCCTTCATTTGACTTTTGACTTGAATGGACTGGTTCAGTCATAAATTTTTATTTGACTAGATGATGAGACATGACATTTTAGATGAGATAAGATTTTTGACGAAACCGTATTTAGACGTGGCATGATTTCTGACGATTCATGATACTTTGTGTACTTTTATCACCAAAGACAATTATGGTGAATGACACATGATATGAAATATAATATATTTTCCTTACTTTTCTTCTCTCTATTTTTTTTTTGTTTGTTATTTTTTTCTACTTTTTTTTTTTCTCTTTTTGATGCTATAATTTTGACCAAGCCATGCTTGCGAGTTTTCGAATTGACGAAATGGCCCTAATCTTTGCCTAAACTGCCCTTTCGGATTTTCAGCTTAGCGGGCTAACAAAGAATTAAATAACCATTTGAGAATTTAGCACATAATGATTATCTTATTATGATTTGGACCGTACCCAAAGAGGGCTACCTATGTATCTCCACTTTTATCCTTTGTCTTTTTAATTTTCGAGAATCAGATCCTTGTAGTTCTTGTTTGTATAATGCAAAATATGTATCTGATTGATTCATATTCATTTCAGCACCTCCACTATATAGAACTTTCCTGAACATATATGGGCCGACCCAATTTGGTCTGAACTTGCTTATTGGGTCATGAATGAGAGTTCTGATTTCCTTCAGCACTAAGTTGTCTTCTTCAAAATTTCTATTAGTTACCATTTCGTTAAAATGTCGAGCTAATTTTTGTTGATACCCCTGAATCAGGTACAAGACATCCATCATTTTCTAGTTGGTGGCATTCAATTGCTTGTGGTAACCCTTGATCTATTATGCTTCATCAATTTGGATTTTCTTGTATGACCCTTGCAGATCGGATTTGTATGTCTATGGGAAGTACCGTTTCCATTTTATAGACTAAGAAGTAGGGAGTTGCCCCTATTGGTGTATGGATGGAAGTTCGGTGCCTCCACAGAGTGATGTTCTCACCTTTTCATCCAGTATTATGTTAGCCAACCATGATAGGCATGTACTAGGCTCGACGAATTCATTATCCAGAAGCTTCATCATTTCCTCATTGACCTTTTGTTCTCCTTTAAATCTTCTTAATTTCTGCTTGACAAGCTTTGCATGCCCATAAGTTGGAATTTTATGAACCACTATGCTTGGGTCAATATCCGTCATAAATTTTTTAATTACCGTACACAAAGTTGTATGATGATGCAAGGTATGTGACTTATGTTTTGTCATATGTGCCAAGGTTAATTGATTCTTTGCTATTTTTTTTTTTTACCTTTCTCATTCATATTGGATTCATGAATAAATGAAAACACATGCATTTATCATAAAAGATCATATTCTTCAGTACTGATAAAGGTTCCATCATCACCGCTTACAGACTAGGAGAATTAATTACAAAATCAAAAAGAGAAAAAAAATACTCAATTGACTCAGACTCAGGCTCCGATTTTGACTCGGACTTTGACCCAACAACACTCGATTGACTTAGACACTGACTCAGGTTCATATTCTAACTCAGACTTTGACTTGATTGGGAAAGAGGCTTGACATCGGGGTTGGGATACTTCTTAGAGTTCCAGTTGTCTGGTTAAACCAAGGATAGTCAGATAAGCTCATTGTTTGTAGTTTGCTATGATTTTTGGTGCCTAGAGCTCATTGTTAGGAGTTTGCTAGGATTTTGGCTCGTTATGACAAATGCTTTGTGCCCAGAGCTTGTTGTTTGGAGTTTGCTAGGACTTTGGGTGCCTTGCTATGACAAATTCTTTATGCCAAAAGCTTATTTTTTTTTAGTTCGCTATGACTTTATGCCTAAAGCTTATTATTTAGAGTTTGTTAAGTCTTTGTGCCTAGAGCTTGTTGTTTGGAGTTCGCTAATACTTTTTGGTGCCTTGCGGTCTTTTGCCTAATCGAACTAGGTCTTTGGGTGCCTCACAGACTTTCATCTAGTCGAATTAGGCTTTGGAGTTTCACGATCTTTTGCCTAGCCGAACTAGGTCTTTGGATGCCTTTCAAAATTTTGCTTAGTCAAACTAGGTCTTTGGTACTTCACAGTCTTTCGTCTAGCCAAAATAGATCTTTAATGCCTTATAGTCTTTCTCCTAACCGAACTAAGTCTTTTCTCCCTCTTATAAGGTGTTTCCTCCCAAACTTTCGCCTAGCTAAACTAGGTCTTTGGTGACTTAAAATTTTGCCTATTGAACTAGGTCTTTAGGTGCTTTGTAGACTTTTGCTTAGCTGAACTAGGTCTTTGGGTGCCTTGTGGACTTTTCCTTAGTCGAACTAGGTCTTTGATGCCTCATGGTCTTTCACCTAGCTGTACTAGGTCTTTAGAGGCCTCATAGATTTTTGCTCCAAACTAGGTCTTTGATACCTCACGGTTTTCACCTAGTCGAACTTGGTTTTTGATACCTCGCGGTCTTTCACCTAGTTGAACTTGGTCTTTTCTCCCTCTTGCAATAAGTTGTCTCACAAACTTTCACATAGTTGAACTAGATCTTTAGACAATCATATGCTTTATTGATCCACGATTTAGAAATTTGCCTCACTTGAAAGTCTTCGGATGCCTTGCCTTGGCAAGGTCTTTAGGGCTCATAATCCATTGGAAGCTTGACCTTTCTTAAATTTGAGCTTGCCTTCTAATAAAAGATTAGATTGTTCTCCCTCGGGTGCTTTACTCTTGTTTCATCAAGTAAGTTTTTTCACAACTTGGGAGAAATTCATGTCCTTTTTATTGATGTTTACTAATAACACATTTTCAGATGTTGAATGGTCCAATTATGAAGGACTTTTGCACCTTTTAGTGTTGAGAGCTATTAAGTTGTTGGCTCTACCACAGTTTTGACTTGGAATGGGCATTCCTATATTAGTGTAAAACTACTATTTGACTTTCTTCCTTCTTTTCTCCTCTTTCCTTTTTTTTTTTTAATGTTCTTGTCTTTTTTCATTTTGCCCACATATTATTTCTTCTTACACTGCCTCGTTGGTCATTTAACTCTCTTTCTGACCTTCAAGACCTTCGCTCCTTTTCCTCTCTTCTGCACCCTTCACTCATTCTAGAAGGTATGTTATTTCTTCTTCTCAAAGATTGATTTGACTATCCACATGAGTTCTTCTTTTCTAATTCCCTATTAACTTCTCTTTTACTCACTCTTCCCACTTAATTTACCTATCTTAGACTCCTTAACCAAAAGCAAGATGTCTTTCCATATCGTGAGGCATAGTTTCAGGTGATGTGGTTATATTATGGGCATGAGGGGTTTGCTGGTAAGCTAGGATTTATAGTGTTTGGGTTGTATTGTTGAGTTGAATAACTGTATTGGTGAGTAGTTGAGCGTTAACGGAGCTATCAACTAGGATCAAGTTGGAAATTGAGATTGGGTTTATAATCTAGAAGCTTAGGGTGTTTGTAATTGAAGTGACATGGTCTCTTGAGATTACAGTTTTCCCTTATAGTGTTTGACTTAAAGATGGTGGATCTATCAGGTGTATTTTGAGATATTTTTTGGAGAATCTCATTGGGCTTTTTTTATAGGTGGGTTCTTTTGAGGTCTATGAGAGATTTTTTTTTTTTTTTTTTTTTTTTTTTTTTTTTTTTTTTTTTTAATTTTGTTTTAAATAAGGGGTTTTTGTTGTTAAAAAACAAAAATAAAAAAAAAAAAAAACAATTTTTTTAAAGAGACAATTTAAAAAAAAAAACAACTT